>UCOJ01001984.1:0-17377 GCA_900474305.1 Cecidostiba fungosa
GTATATAATAGTAGTGACGCAATGGAGATCGATAGAGAAAAAAAAGGAAACTATGCAGGCCGTCCCGATTTTTTACGAGTTAATTACTCGCACTCGGCGAGAGCGCGTTGATTAAAAAATGACACGACGTGTACGCGGTTCGTCCATGTATAGTCGGTAGCGGGCGGGATGGGATATAAATTTAATAGGACGAAATGGCCATTGGTTTCAATGGTCATAAAGCTTTGATAAACCGCTGATCGGAATGACGCTCTCTCTCTCTCTCTCTCTCTACACAACTGGAAAATGTGTCATTGATGTATACGCGTTTGCGTCATGTACGCAGCGCGATCGACAATGCGCCGAAATATTGTTTACTTGAAAATATTGTGTATGCTGATACGAATATGCGTCTATTATCAAATGTTGTTTGTTTATTTTTAAAGCTCGAAATTTTATCTCGAAAAAAAAGTCAGTAGTCGACGTCATTAGCCATAACCGAATACACACCGCAAACTCAGAAGAAATCGCGTCCTCGTCTCGCAATCGCACCTATATAAAACACATTTCCAGCGCAGAGCGAGAAAAAAAAGCTCGTCCCACGCGATACCAGCGCGATAATGATAATATCGTCGTCAGCTTTCCTTGCCTCTCTCTCTCTCTCCGGGGATAATGACCGAATCCCTTTTCTCGAAAACGTCCCCGGCTGTCGCCGTTACATCGAGAGAGAGAGGCACTATATATAGATATATACATATACATATACGCGCACATCCATCCTAGACGATGGTGGCGCTGCAGCTATACATTACAGAAGGGGGGGAGGCGGAAGTAGCGAACGCCCCCGTACAATGTATTATTCATCGGATCGTCTGCTTTTTACTCGGCGATTTTCAACGGCAGCCGGCGAGTCAGCACAACTTCGTCGCTTCTTCTTCTTCTTCTTCTTCTTTTGCGTCCCTCTCTTTACATTTATGCATTTCTCTCCCCTTATATAGCCGCGTCGTCTTCGTTGAGCGTCAACTTCTCGCGCGCTTTTTTCGGCGCTTCCGTCCTGCGTTTCATCGCTTCGGAGCTTTTTTTCTCTTTCTTCCCTATTAAGCTACAGGATGTTCGGAGATTTGTAAGGATTTTATTGAAGTGGCTCGATTTCTTTTTCTGTTTTCTTTTTTTTGCGGCGAAGAATCGCGACATGATGGTTTGTATATATACCAATATACACGGAGAATATTTTATTTAAGGAAGATTGGAGAGACGATTTCGAGAGTGTATGGTTTTATGGTGGGGTACTTCTTTTCGAGCACGAGCTTTTGTAAATTTTAGAACGAGAGCTTTGCTATATACCGCGTCACTTTTTATTTTTACAGCGCAGTATATGCGTGGCTGAATAATGAAACAAAGCTACGTACATTTCTGAAATTCTATGGTTTGAAGGAGAGAATAATTGATTTAAAATTGGTATATAAATAAACGAGAACTCTCGTATATTTGAAATAGACAATACATTCCGAGTGAAAACGCACAACAACGCGCGCGCGCGCGCGCGATAAATTCTCATAACAGGCAATTCAACGAAATCCCCCCCTTCAAAACTCGTTCAATAACAAACTCTGGCATCCCGCGTTTCAGCGATATACGCAACAAGTCCAAGCGAATCCTCCTCAAAAACGAACAGACGAGCCCGCCACCTCGGCGGCAAATCCTCCTCGAACTCGCTGCAATTTCGGCGCATATTGTCGGTTCGATAGTATATAGAGGACACGCATAATCCGACCATTGATCTTCCATATTCTCTCTTCTCAGCACTAAATGCCCCGCAAAACTATCCTTCTCAATCGGACGGTGAATGAGAAAAATTCCATTTTCCCTCGCGCGAGCTTGCATTCGATTCATAAAAATGTAAATACGCGGGAAATTTGAATAACAACGTTGCCCCTGCACCGAAATTGCAATATTCCTCCTCGGGATCTCCTTCTCATTCTTTCCTTCCTTCTTCTCGTCAGACGTCCCCGAGAGCAGACGCTTCCTTCCTCTTATCGCTTGTGATACCCGCGCGCGAGCGCGTTACGCAATATCTCCTTCATTCGCTACTCTAACGCTTAACCCCTTCTCTGCTCTTTCTCTTGAGTCTGTGGGGATGTGCACGAAGCTTTTCCTTGAGGCTCCGATGGCTCGAGACGATCTGCTTGAAACTTTTCGGCTTTAAGAGTCTAGGATATATTACGGGATGATTTGTCATTCAAATTTTTCTCCAGTGTATATAAACCCGGAGTTTCACTACTCGGGTGATAAGAGGCTGTTTTCGCTGTGATGAGACAGATATTAGTGGTGCTACTGTGATTGCGTTCATTTAAAGACGAGAAAATTCTGATGTTTGAAAATAAATGAGTATAGAAAGAAAAGAAGAATCGACTTCATCTCTCGAAAGCCATTTCAAATAATCGAGATAATTGCATTAACGCGCGACTCGCTCTCATCGCTCGATGATTTCGTTCTTTCCCCCTCGGCGAAGGGGTTAACGTAAGGAGTAGACTCTCTTCTCTCGAGGATTTCCCGAACGACTATATTCTCCAGCAGACTTGGCGTGTCGCAAGAACGAGAGACTACTCTTTCGCTATACCCTCGTGCTCGAGGCGACGGAATCATATTACGTAACGCTCTCTCCTGCAAGCTCTGCATAGTATAGGTATACTACTGAAGCTTGCGCGCATTAAACATCGTTGAAATTACGGCAGATTTTTTTTCCGTGTATAGTCTGCGTGCCGCGGAGAGAGTACACTGGGGCTGGATAATACTAAAATAAATTATTACGTCCTGGAGAGTGCGGGGGCTGCTGGTTGTTACCCCGGTGTGTTGTCGGGGAAAATGTCCGGCGGCTCTTTTGTTGCGATGCAGTTCGCGTATAGGGACCATTGGGTTTATTTACGGGGAATGATTTACGGCGGTGAGCTCGAGGAGTGTAGACGTTTTTCTGGCGGTATGTGAATTTGATTTGTACACTGCGATTGGCTGGGTATAAGCTTTATTGAAAAAACTTTGAAGATGATAATTTTCTTTTTAAAGTCTTTTAAGATCGAAGCGATGATTATGATTATCAAAATACGTTGAGTAATTTATAAAAGAAATTTAGTTGATATTGCGCTAATATAGCTAAATCCAAACAACCATCAGCCCGAAACTGCTGAAAGTATAACCAGAGAGCGCATCAAGCTCGTAATAAAGCACTTACACAATTTTGTATTATACATATTAAGAAAAAAAAAAGACGATAGAAAAGATGAGAATCTTAAAAGAAGAAGAAGAAGAGGCCGTGGTCATGCATATTGAAGAAGCGCAAAGTAGCTTTAATTTAGCCGAAAGACCCGTTTATTATGCGAATTCACGAGGGCTCGATCTCATATATTAATTCATGTACGTGTAAGCTTTTAATACCTAACACGTGTAAAGTACTTTTTAGAATGGGGCCGTCGAGCGAGCGCAGCTATACTATACGCTGCTGCTCCTTTATTCTTAAAAGGTTCGATACGAGGTGTGAGAGAGACCAGTCTGGCCTTTTCGAGAATATGGCTGTCGTAAAGTTTATTTTGTTACTTTGCTCTTTTTTTTCACCTATAAATAGAACTCGAGCGCGCCTGTGCGTGCTGCAGCTAGAGTGAACTACATTTTGAAAGTGCCCTTTCGGGTATATTTGCATTGTCAATTTAATTTGACGAGTGAAATTGAATTTTTCCACACTTGTACGTAAACATTTTGTTAAATTAGGTATACTCGAATTGGAATGTCGCTTTAATTTGCGTTAAAATGTATAAAATTTCAGTATACAGAGTATATAATGTCGAATATGAATATGTATAAATTATACGGCGAATAATAATAATTCTTCCTTTTCTCGCATATATATGAGTGAATATCTGATTTTCACATTTCGCGAAATATCGCACCTTTATCAATTCAGTATGCAAAAAGAGAGAATACGTTACAATAACACACAACAAAGAGCACACCGGGGGGAGTATAGAAAATCGAACCTCCCGCGCGAACCTCGAGTTTCACAAGCACCCGACACTTACTGCCTCGATTCCCGGCGGCGCCAAATTAAAATCTTCCCAGCACTTTGGCAGCCGAAAATCCCTCTCACGCGCGAACGAAAAAAAAGAAAATAAAATCGCCAAGCCCGAAATAAAAGGGCCGCCGCAGAACGGAAAGAAGCCGTAAAAGCTCAAATTGTTATTTTCGAATAAAACGCGGCGTGCAAAGCTATCATATATTGGTTCTCACAAAAGGAACTGCTGCAGTTGCGTAACGTGTGTGCGCTTGAAATTGCTGCGCCTCTCGCTTTTTTTTCCCAACGACGACGGGGCACAGATTTCGCAGCGCGCACAATGCGACGTCTCCGTCGTCGTTCAGCCGTGCACCTTTTGTGCGTGCGGTGTCTCGTTTTTTTTTTTTTTTACTGTTTCGTGGAACGAGAAATGCTCAGTACGACCGTCGTTTTGAAAAAAAAGGAATGGAGGGGAATCGCCGTGCTGGAAAGAACTGCGGATATGCTAACTTGCTTTGCGTGTGTATATGTATACTGGAGAGAGCTTTTGTGGAAAAGGACGACTAGGGAGGCTACGTCGATCACGTCGTTGCGTAACTGTACTGTAGGAGAGGGTAGACGGATGACAGGTCGTTTCATTCGTTATTTCTGTATTTGGTGACGGCTGATGTTTATTGTATAAAAGAGCTTTCAAACTTTATCGTATATTTAACAAAAATTTGATCAATTGCATGTAGCTACTTAATAAACGAACCGTCCATAAAATTCCGCGAATAATATATTCTCGCATGCAGTCGATGAAGAAAACTCCTCCAACACAGTATACACACAATGTCAGTTCTCCTTATCTCTAATCAGTGTATACCCCATCTCCGCATACACATAAAGTGTCCATTCCAGCGTCCCTTTTGCAAAGGCGCGTCTAAAGATCAAACTTCGCACGAAGCCGTCCTGGCGACAGCATTGTTTCGAGAGGCGGCCGTCATGGTATACCCAACACTCCTCCCTAACACACAGAAAGCAGTAGCGAAGCTTTCCAGTATATATAAGGTAAGTAATGCCCGTGTCTGCGTGTATAGCTGGCAGCTCGTATTTCACAGGATCGTCGCGCTCTTTCTCTCTCTATATATACTCGTGCTTCGACTCTTGGCCCCTGCTGTTTATCGCGTACTCGCTTACTGCACACTTTCGTGTCTCTTCTTCTTCTTCTTCTTCTTTTTTGGCGAGGGCGTTGATGCGCATTCGAGAGGATACTTTTTTAGGGTGGACTGCTGGAATTGGGAGCTTTTTATGAGAGCTTGCTGTCGTTGTGTATATGGTGGGAAGGAAAAAGATGTATACGTAATAATTCTTATTATCAAATTTCAATGAAACGCTGAAGATCTATATACTCATAAATTTATTATCCATCGGGACTTGATGAAGCTTACGTTATACAAAATGAATATTCATTGGTACACTGGTTGCTGGTAAAGAGCCAAAACTGATCTTGTTACACAGCTCTGCGTCGGGAACAGTAATGAGAAATAGTAGATGACTCGTAAGTTTGCTTTAGAAATTAATTATACTTGTACAACAAACTACTGTAATCTCAATATCGTTTACACGAGTATAAACTTTAATTTTGCCCCACATCTGTTTATACGCTGCATCTTCTGCAAAGCTAAATATTCTCATTATACAAGCATACCCATCTTCGGTATATCAGATGTCATCCTATACATCGGAACTGCTCGGAGATATAGAATCCCCGGCTCCGAGATTTTCCGCGCGTAACTCATACCGTTGTTATCAATTCTACGCGAAGAGAGAAGAAAAGATTGGAAAAATATTACATATATATTGTCTACTTATATTGACTACAAATACCAATATAGAATTCCTAATGGTTTTTAAATTTTCAATAAACAATCCGTAATCACAGCTCGTCCAATTACGCTCGAATAAAAGAGAAGCCAAAAGCTCGAAGCTCAGCAATCTTGAAAATTATCATTCAATGCAAGCAGAGCGAAGCCGTGTCAGCCATAAAGCTCTCGCCCCCTCGGCTCACCTTCGAAACTCCCGTCACGCAGCTCAATCTCCTCACCCTTTTTCCCCTCAGCAAAAAACTCTCCTGCGCCGTCATCCTCCCCCGCACACATACATAGCTACAAAACGCAGGGAAACAAAAAGAAATCCTCTCGTAATACCGGCTCTACGCACAATAATCCACACACGTACAATGCGCTCTTCCTTTCTTTCCAACCCCGTAATTTAGCCACACCGATATCGGAGACGTGTGTATATATATATATATATATACACACACAGGCGTTTCTGAGCTCTTAATTAAATTCTTGCATTGATCGCGACGACGTGTGCAACGCGAGTCTCTCGATAATTTTCGTGCGCGACTGGATATAAACACAGAGAGCGAATATAAGCGCCGCGTGTCTGCGCTCGCGAGCTATGCCTTTCTTTTCTTTCCCCTGCAGTTCTTTTTCATCGGTCGATCGCGCCTCTTAATTGAAAGGAGCTTTTCGTCATGAGATTTTTGCGACGTCTCGCTCTTTGTTTGTCCTCGCCGACAGCTTTATATTATGTTAATTAAAAATTAGTCTTTACCGCTGAGCTTTTTTTTCGTCGTCGTCGTTGTTTTTTCTTTCTCTCGGCTGCTCATCGCGCGCTCGTTTCGTTTATTTGCTCGACCAGCAGCAGCAGCAGTAGCGCGTTGTAATGAAACCGAGACAAACACGAGAAGGATTTTTCTCTCTCCTCGTGTGCTGAAAGCTGCGCAGAAGCTCTCCGAGGAAGCCGAGTATATAGAGGCGCTTTTATGAGCAGCCAGGGGGAGACTGAGAAGGCTATATAAGCGAGATTTGAGCTGCCGTTAATGGATGGGACGGTAAATAACTACAGTAGTTCTTCAGGTTTATATTATGTATTAAGGTATTCCAGGTCAGCCTCTACTGTGGTATGTCTTGATAATAATTATATACACACTTTTAGGGATGTTTTTGAAAAATAAATGTTTGCGTTCTTTTCGGAAAGGTGTGTTTTCCATTTTTTTTTGCTTCTGGACAAGTTAGATTATACTCCGGAGAGGCAGCGCGCGCTACATATAGCTTAATGGTAACGGAAGCCGTTGCGCGGGTAAGGAAGTAGTTTACTTTGCATCAATTACAATAACTTAGCTCGAGAAAAAAATTCATCATACCCAACGACTCGAAATTTTAATTCAAAGATAACATCGCGTCTCTTTCTTCTGAGCTATTGCTGAAGAAGCTGCAGTCTTTTTCAGGAATGAAACCAAAATAGTTATACGAGTGTCTTGGAGTTAGTCTACGACGTGTATAATTAAACAAACTTGTGTTCGCAGAGAAAGGCGAGATCGGGGCATTAGCATTCGATTTAGACGCTAAAGCTGACAGCCTCGAGTCATGGAAAATAAGGAAGAGAGAGGAGGGAGTGAAATTCAAAGCAAACTGCAGAACGGAACAATCCATTTGAACACCTGATGGCTGCAGACGGATTAATTCGATGTGAACGAACCTTTTTTCGTTGGACGTGAAACGCAGTCGTGTTTTAGTTTCGCGTAAATTTTTTTTCTTCCAAAAACTGCCCTGGAGAAACATTGCAACTTGTACAATTATAATGCAATTTTAAGTTTGTTATACACCCGACTTTTTCAAGCTCGTTTTAAATCTGCGAAAAGTAACCAACCCGCCGCTCATTTCTAAAGAACAAAAACACAAGTTCGCATCGTTATAGAATTTCATCCCAACACAAGCCCACACAGCCTTTAAAAAAAAAGCTCCCTCTCGAAACTAAAAGTACAACCACCGTAATTCCAGCTACGCACTATATATACCCACACCTCGAACAAAAAAAAAGGAGCCACTACATTCTCCCCGACAATAATACACCCGCAGGAGCTTTAACGCGAGAGAGAGAGAGAGAGAGAGAGAGAGAGAGAGAGAGAGAGAGAGAGGAGTCTAGGCGAATGACCTGCCCGTCACAACAAGCGCATAATCTCCGTTTCTCTCTTTTCTTTCTGCCAACAGCTCGAGGCAAGAAGTAGAAGAAGAAGAAAAAAGTTGCAGATCATGTCGTCGCAACGCAGGTGGCTGTTGGCCTGGTTGGCCTGGCTGACGGTACTGCAGGTAGGCAAAGCTGAGCTTTACACGGCACTCGTCGACATGGAGGAACTGCTCGAGACCGAGGCTGTCCTCATCGACACCCTGCACGGCTTCATCAGCGCACAGGAGCAGAGACTCGCTACTCTTAGGAGGTATGTATTATTAATATTGTGTGTATACATGGTGCATTGTCGATATATGCGAGAATGGAGAGCTTCTTTTGTTTGTTTGTGTATACGTGCGCGGCTGTATTGTTAGGAAGCGAGCTTGCAGCTCCAGAGAGAGTATTCTTTATTCAGAACGCTTCCTGCGTATGTCAAAGAGAGGCTTTACACGGCCTTTTGTCAGGCGCGCATATATTAAATGTGAATAAAACATTATTTTGAAAGGTCGCGCGAAAGCTTTCATCGTGATAATATATTCACGAAAATCCAGAACATACCAGCTTCTTAATTCCAAGAATATACTTACAATATCGGTAAAACCCTTTCCGCGCACCCTCCCTATACAAAAAAGGTCACCTTGCAACCTCAACACCGCTCGTAGGCAAATTACGTATTCAGTTCCGCTCGGCGACTCATTTTCTCTTTTAGTAGTCCATCTCGCGCGCAGGATTTTTCTTATTTCACATCTCCCTCAACTCGTGCGCGCGCGCGCGTTACACTTCTTTGGGGGGCGACGCGCAATTTCCGTTTTGACGCGGCCGAGACAAAAAGTTAACGAGATTGCTTTATTCCGCAAAGCGTGCTCTCTCTCTCTCGCAGCTGGCAAAAGAGACGACGACGACGCCAGTGTGACGGGAAAGCTCCGGACGTCACATCTCTTGCCGTCGAGTAGATTAGAGGGAGAGGGAACCGGATGCCCTCAAGCTTGCTATGCTGCAGCCGGTGGTGGCACGCGAAATCGTCTGTTATTTGGCTAGTGCTACTGGGGCTATAGGTTGTCTCCGAGGTGAATCTCATGGGAAGGACGACGAGAGGGACATGACTCCAGTCGATCGGACGTTTACCTTCGCTTCTATAATGTATATGTGCTGTTTATTCTCTTTAACGGATTTCTTTTTCGCTGAGGAAAAGGTGCTTTTGCGCTCATGATTTTATTAGGAATTTTTTGAGTTGGAAGGTTTTACAATCCCTCAACATTTTTATTATCAGTACGAAAAGGTATTGAATATTCGAAATACCTACAAGCGAGAATTATTATACTTCCCACATTTATACAATCATTATTTCGCGTACACGAATTTTATAAATCGCTCTGAATACGCGTTATATCGCAAATTCTCCTCGTGGCGCACATATAGACCCTATAGCAAAAAGAAAAAATGCTGCAAAAACCGGCCATTCAGCGCGGCGTTATAATTGTGGTTTTATAAATAATTGATGACTGCACTCGCGCGCGTATATTCCGCGCAGTCTGGGAAGCACAAAAATTCAGACGTTTTAAAATTCAATAAATGCAGCTCTCCGCGCGAGAAGCAATTTGCATGAAAAACCCATATCTCGCGGGAAAATACAAATGCCCTGGTTCTCTCCCGGCATTAAATACACATTGAACGCGAGAGCTTGCAAAATTTTTACAATATATATATATATAATAATAGTTTCGTCAATAACCGGCGTTTCATCAAAACTCGCCGAGCGAAATTACTTTCATCTCGACAAATAAAATCTGAAACGTACAATTTTCCCATTTTAAAAGCTCTATTATATAGTCGAAAAAAATTTAAGGCTGACTTTCATGACTCTGCGCGAGGTTAACAATAGTAAATAAGCGCGCGTATAATTTAAACTCGCGCGCGCGCCGTATCCTATTCAGGAGTTGTAAATTTCTATTAAATAAATTCTACTTCGAGCGTGAGCTCGCTACAATAAAAACCAATTAAAGCTCGTAAAAAAGGGTGTGGGGGGGGGGGTTGCGGGAGACTTGGTTGGCGGGAAAAGTTTGAGCTTGCGAGTGACAGGTTTATTACGGTGCTACTGTAAATTTCTGCGCAGCTAACTTTTTACTGCGCCGCGTGTTTCCTTCTGTTTTATAAAGTGTGAATATCTCGTTTGGAGGGTTATTGATTGCGCGGAAAATTTTTGCGAGCTGTTTATCGTTAGTAAGAGATTTATGCATCACAGGAGGATATGATCTTCGTTACTATTATTGTTATATTATATACGCATTTCTTTTTTTACAGCCGTTCGGAAAATCTAAATAAAGTTACAATATAATTCCGAGAGTTATATGAACACTTAGCGAACTCATTTCCATTTCTTTTATTTCGCAACTCGGAACTTTCCTTCACCGGCGGCGCAAGTTGAACGAGAATTCGCGCTAAATGGTAAAATACTTGTAAAAATGAAATTTCCCGCGCACACGCTCTCAAGAGAGAGTTTCGAAGAAAAGCTCCGCGAAATTTTTCAACTCTCGAGACTTTGGCTCTCGGCATCTTTTTGGATTGAAAAATACTCTCTCTCTTTCCGTCGAAAAGAGTCTTAAAAACATTTATCCGCGAAAATTTTTCCAACAGTAAAATCTATAAGAGAAATAACTATCCCTGCAAGCTCGCGCGCGTCCATCAGTCTCACAAGTCACGTCTATAGTCGAACTAGCTCAAAAGCCCAGAGGGCATCGAGTCATACTGACTCGGAAAATAAATTGGAAAATCGAAACAATCGGCCGATGTACGCGCCATTCTCAAATAGCGGTTAGATAATGTTCGCCGAAGGGCAAGACTGTCGGCGGCGTCAGATGCAGCGCCGAGAGAGAGAGAGAGAGAAGTGGAAAAAGGGCTGCGCAGCACAACCCGAGGCTGTTTAACTCACTGCAAGCTCGGAATTTCCACGAAATACGCGGCGGGAAATAAATGAACGCGAGCTTGCGTTATGAGAGCTTCTCGAGGAATTTATATTAGTGTGACTGATTGTTCATAAAATTGTAAGCTTAATTTGTCGCGTCATTCATAAATTTATGTGATATTCGCTTTCTCTTTGTGAAATTATTATAAATTAAAAATATATCATATACCTGTACGAGTAATAGGCGTAAAAATCACGGAGAGAAGAGTGACCCAAATGTCGAACGACTCGTAGCAAAATTCGGTAAGTTCAACCGGCTGGAGCTTTTTCAAAATCTCGTGGCGTGGAAAATGCGGAATTTTTTTGATGACGAGGGTGTATCTCGCCTGCAAACTTGTTTGCTTTAATTAAAATTTCGCGGGAAGATAAATCAAGAGGACGCGGTGGTTTCCAAAAATATTGGATAGGTCGTTGTTGTGATTATAAATATTGTGGACGTAGGGGGTAATTGCATTTTTTTCTGAATAAAGCTCTTCTTTTACAACTTTTTAAAGAATAACAGTTAAGAGTGTGTATAGACACATTTGAATAATACAAATTTGAAAGACAAAGTTCACTTTAAAGCCGAGCAAGGATTTTCTTTTCTTTTCTATCCAATTAAAATATAATAAAGAAAGAAGAGAAACCCACCCCTACCAATTATCCACATTCTCTTAATTACTTACTACTGGAATCGACGGAGCAAAAGATCCTCCTATCCGTGCAAGCCACTACACCCCGAACAGAAGCAAAAAAAAAAAGGATTCGAGGGAAAAAACGCACTGAACCTTACGTCCTCTCCAGAGAACTACTGGAAAAAGCGTAAAAATCGACTGTCAGCTGGTCGAGTAAAAAAGAAGAAAAAAATGAGTCTTTAGTAACGAAGAAAATTTGTTCCGGAAATTCGTTGTACCGAAATAGCAAAAGTGACGAAGGAGCATCTGCTATATTCATCGCAACAATCGCCGATAATGGACGCGGTCGAAGCTCCGGAAGTGAATATTCACTGTAAAAGGAGGCGATCGAGTTGTTCGACGCGTAATTGTTGCGCGAAAGGGCTGTCTATACGAGACAATAGAATTGATTGACGATGCCCTTTGTCTTTTGACGGGGCGCCGCTGATCGCGTTATTGATTTCTCTGTATGATCTTTTTCTCGAAATAAATGGGTACACTGTATCGTTCATGCGTGTATATGTATATAATACTATATTTAGCTTTGATGTATGTATATGTATATTGCGCGCAGCGTTTCAAAGTTGAAAGTGAATCGAGATCGTTCCCAACTTGCGGCGCGCACTATTAGAATACATGCATATATCAGAAGTTTGATGATGAGCCCGGAAACCATTATCCCTTTCGCTGGTTATACGAGTTTAGATTTTCTGGCAAGTCTAGCCCGAAGAAGGAAATTCTAGTTTGTTCTCTTTTATTTTTCAGTTTAAAGGGGTTGAACTACTTATATATCCATGTTTGTGGAAGGTAATCGGCAATCTCGTTTGTTTTCATTCTGGCCTCGAGTAATTCGAAATTATGTGGTTCGATAATGGTCGCGTATAAAGTAAGCGTCTTTTGAACTACTTTTAAAAGTTAAGTATATTGACGCAGTTTTTCCGTTTAAAAAAAAGTAAGCTATTTCTATGAAATTAAAAGTGAAATTTCTGAGATTTAATGGTCAATAAAAATATTGGAGGATAAACAAGGTTGAAAAGATCAATAGGCAGCAATTAGAACAACTTACATTCTATCTTTATTCGACGTATCTTTATCTGGTGAATTACATTACAATGATTATTGTTATAATACAGAGGAATGGACTTTTCTAGATATTACATATTTCATACAAAAGAAAAGTAGGTAATAAGGATGAAAGTAAAGATAGACAGTTACAGAAACATAGTCATAAAATTCAACCAATGCAACTAAATTCGGAAGAAACGAGCGAACGCAAAAAATGCGAAATTGATCGGGACGACTCATCTCCCTGATATTCACTCCTTAAAATATCCAGTCTCCGTCCCACACATTTCACTCTTCTCCACAAGTCAGTCCCCGTCACTTAACGACTAAGTATAAAGCTCCCTGCTTGTCGTTGTGTCACCTTATGCAGGAAGTCGGCTGCCTGGCGTTCAGAGGACGCCTCCGCCCGTGTCACCCACGGTGCAATGTATGACCGGGTAGTTGATGGGCATGGGCACGTACTCGATCCAATAGGGATTTTCCGTCTGCGTGCCGGTACGCGGCACGAACTCCTTGGCCAATGGGTTCAAAGCTGGCGCACTCGGTTCTTCGGGTACCCTGTTCAGAAGGTGCTCTAGCTCGCGCTGGTCCATTCCGTGCACTTTCGCTAAGCTTAGGTAGCGATGCCACAGCTGCCTACAGGAACCTATATTTTTGTTAACACACGCGAAGATTTACGTTACATACTTTTCTAACTAAAATTTAAGAGCACTAATTAAAAATATTAATTATAATATATTAGTGAAAGAAAAAACTCACCGATTGTTAGAAGCGCAACTGGATCACCAACGACCGCCACTAAGCTCTTAGCTCTCGTCACAGCGGTATTCAGCAGCCTTGCGTTTGTCAAGAATCCGTAGTCACTGAGCTGCCTTTCTGCCGAGTGCCGACTACAGTGGCGCGTGCGCACGATGCTGATGAAAATAGCGGTGAACTGTTTACCCTGCACGTTGAGTACGCGCTCGACCGAGACGTTGAAGAGTCGGCGCTTGCGCAGCTCGCTACGAATGCGAAGAACCTGTTCCGTGTAATGGGCCAACACGCCGATCGAGCCCTCGCCGTAAGGGCCCCACTGCTTCTCCGGCCAGTTTCGGCGCAATTCTGTCACGCGTTCCGCTATTTGGTAGGCTTCGTCATTGTTGTAGTAACCCGTTGAGTTGGTGCCCTGATTCAAAGTTACAGTCACTTGTTAAGGTGTGAGTTCGTATGTCGAATGTGATTTCGTCAAATCTTAGCAAATATTGCGGAATAAATTTTTAATAACATACCTGCATGACCATGCCTTCGCAGGCGTAGAAAGTAAGCGGCGATAGCGAAGGGTGTCTAGGTAGGGTCGCACCAGATTCGATCTCGCCTTGATAAAATAGATCCGAAGTCAGCTTGACGATGTTCGCGTGAGCCCTGTAATTCCTGCAGAGCTGTATCCTGCAGGGGTGCTTAGATTCGTAGTTTAAATGAATTCTCTCGAGCAAACTGGTTCCGAGACCTCGTTCCCGTGCCAGGTCACTGTACACCTCGGGAGCGAGCTGCATCTGGTCTCCGGCCAGAACTAGCCTCGTGCGTTCGGTTGCTAAGGCCAGGCAGGCCAGAGCTTCACACTCCAGGGCTTGAGCAGCTTCGTCGACGATTATGTGGGTCGGGTCGTAGTCCAATGAAGCCAGGATACTAGATGTTGCGAGGGTCGAGATCACAAGACCGCACTTGGACAAGTCTTCGCTTGTTGGATCGCGAAACCGGCCGCTCGCGTCAGAAGGACAGTAGTCTCTTACGATTGCAGGAACCTGGGAATGAGGAAAAATGGTTTTGGCCGTTTAGGTTTAGGTCTTTTGTATTATCTTTTAATGGATTGGATATTCGTTATGAATAAACTCACCGTACTCCTGGCACGTCCTTTGTAGTAAATCCTCAAAGGCTTAAGTCTCTCGTCGTTGGTCTCCTTGAACCAAACGTCGAAGAACTCCTTGACATATAAATCAGCCGCACTGTTGCTGTGTGTACACAGAATAACTCTACTGCCTCTGTCGTGAACCAATAAAATCCTCAGCGCCTGCGCGATCGTCGAGGTTTTGCCAGTCCCAAACGGTCCCAAAATCAACACCGGTGGTAGTCTCTCACTAATCGGTGCCATCATCACGGCCACAGCCTCCTTCTGTCTTTCGTTTAACTGACAATCCTTGAGCGTGATGGTCCAATCGTGTGACCATTCGAACTTGGTCTCGCCGTTACGTCTTTGCATTCGTTGTTGCGGAAAGACCAGGCGGGTGTCCGGCAGCGCATCTATAGCTCGCCGCCATTCACAGAACGGAGTGCGATTCATCACGAACTGCACGTGCATCTTGACGTTGCTCTCGGGCATGAGATTCAGGTGCTCGACGCATTCCTTGGAAAGACGGGCGTAGATGACATGGTTACACTTGTCCTCGATGTGAGCCTCGAAGATGCAGTCGCCGAGAGTGGGTCGGGTGGTGCGGTCCTCGCCGAAGGTGATTTTCTGGACGAGGAGACTATTGCAGCTGCGCAACACAAGACGGCCGCTCTTCGTGTCTTCTGTGATTTCGCGGCTCATTGGAAGCTGTGAGGATTTTGAAGGGAAAATCGTTGGTGTTGTTTAGGTTTCGTGTATATAGTTGAAAATGTTTAAAACTTTAGTTGTTGTTAAAAATTATAAATATCGGGGTAGAAGTTTTTCTTGCATATTATATATTATTAAAAATAAATATTAAAAAATAAATAGTTAATCTATGGATAAAATAAAATAATTTTGTTTTTAACATTAAGCTACGTTCATAATAAACACAATCTACCTGAGCAAACAGTTCTCCTGGCGCTGCGTACTTGGCCACAGTTGAACCATCAGTGTCCGAAGCCAGAATGTAGTTATTCGATAGTCTCAGTTCCGTAACTTCATTGTATCGTGCAATCTGTTCACGTCTGGCCATCTCTTCAATGCTGACCAGCTCGTGGAGCCTCCTTCTGTAATTCTTTGGATTCAAGGCTATCTGCTTCAAAGTGGTGTGAGTTAAAAAGAAAGTATCGACCTCTGGTTTAGGATAGATCTCACAGAGTCGATCTTCGCGTGGATCGCGTTCGGTCACATAAGTCGAGCTGAACGACACAATTCGCGTCTTCTGGTTATTTGAGCTATGCTGGCTCAAGTAATGCAAATACTCGCTCGCAGCTTCAAGTCGATGACAATCTTCAGATAACACAACATCGACGCACAATTGACGACGCACCGCCGGACCTTCATTGAAACCAAAAATCACGTCTTGGCAGAAGGTACCAGTGTCCGAAGCTTTAAATTCAATCTCCACCATGTAGGTGCGTACGCAAGGGTTTTCATCCATTGGGCCAGAGTCGGTGGGTGCCACAAAGTGCTGGGAGACACCTCTACTGATGCACACGGATTCATTGAGGATCGACTTGATGACAAAGTGCTCTCGATGACTGTCGAGTGCCAGGCTCACGTTTGTTAAATACTTCTTGCCTGAAAAACGAGAAAACCATAAACAAAACATTAGATACGTTCAGGCTAATAATAATCAACTTAATATTGCCATAATGAAAAAGATACTATAAGTACAAAAGTGTTATCCAATGTTTTTGCCTAGAAGTCATGACATAAGCTATTTGCGTATATACAATCTCAAGATTAAATGTACCCAACGTCCTGTAATACTAGAATATCATACGATACACACATGTCTTGGAATGACGTTGTATCATCGACAGGCAAAGTTTTCCATAGCGACACATGTTTACTCGCACTCATACACTTACCACAAGAATTGAAAATATTTAGTTGACTTCATCATCGAGCACAGGACAAGGAAAAGGAAGAAGTTGAAAACAAGCGCAGCTGAATCCGCGAGCAACAATACCAAGCGTCACTTATTTCGAATACAACAAACGAGCCTCGGGGTAACAATCCCCTCCCCCACAGGACGATAAACTCACCTTGGGTGATGACCTCAAAAGCCCAAGTGTAGTCAACGTTGCTATTCGGATGGTCAAAAATTATCCTATAATTGAGCTTCGAGGTGGTCTGTACGGCAGCGTCTTTGAGATCGTCGTCGACTATAATATCCCGGGGCGTAGCCGACCTGAGCCAGCGGTGTCGTAAAGCCTCGACGAAGCTAACCTCAAATCCGGCCTCGTCCTCGAGGCGACTGCTGCTACTCTTCGCGGCCATGTCTGTATAAAGTACAAGTATGCGGCTACTATACTACTGATCTTGTCTCTTTCTCTCTTGTACAACAGTCCTGTGCGTATTGTGCGCTATGGCGACGACGGCAGTAGTAGCACAGCGCGGGTGTGGAGAGACTCGCCCACACTTGCTCACGGCTCACATCGAGACCGGACGAATGTTTATATTCGACTACGAATATGCGAGGATGGATATTCGAGATGCCTGTTTATATATGCCACAGCAGTGTGGTGCAGTGAACGGAGAGTGAGACGAGTAGATAGCCGCGCGGCAATCTCCGGCGGCAGACTAGAGCACGCCAGCACGGCTGCGTCGTCCTCCCGGTCCGAGTGTTCCGCCCGTCTTGTGATGCGCGAGAAACGGATCGATTGTCCGCGCATGCGCTGGGGAACGGCAGAATTTGGGTCGCGAGCGTGAAGTTCTCGCGTATATAGACACGGGTAATTTACGTCCGTGAACACCGTTCG
>UCOJ01001985.1:0-17407 GCA_900474305.1 Cecidostiba fungosa
ATCACACAGAGTGTCACATAAAGCTTTCTGCGAAAGAAAAACAGAAACCGAAATAGAAAGAGAGAAGATGAAGAGATTTACGTGCGATAAGAAATGAACAAAGTGTAAAGGCGGCTGTATATATAGATTAATACAATAATTATATATTACGCGAGAGAGTAATGTACGCAGTCAGAAAGAGGGAGAGAACGAGAGACACGCAATTATATAAAAAGCAAAACCAAAAGAATATAATAAGTGAACGAGATGATTGCGAGCGACGAGCGTTCGCAGGAATCAACCCCCCACACGAACGTTCCGCAAACGAGACAAACAAACAAACAAAAAAAAACGAACTTTCTTCTAATTCTGCGTTCACACACTAATCGTTTCTTCGTCGACGATTTTCATATGCTACCAGAGAAAATGAGAGAAAAGGAGTTACGAATAAAAAGAATTGAAAAAAACTGCTGTGTGTCGTCTTTAATTATTATATATACTTTCGGAGAGGTGACAGACCCGTGATGCTTGTTTTGCAGGTAAGGATATGCGTTTATATTACCAATATTTCTTTTAATTGTATCGTATCAGTACGTGAATTTAATGGTGTATGTTCCTAGTTTCAAAACTGATCAATGTTACTTCCAAAATTCATAAATCGACTTCTCACAAAATATTCTCCCCTGGACGGATAAAACTAACACAATCATTATTTATCTGAATTTTCATTTATTTAATATGGAAGATTCTCGGCAACAGTAAGTATTTTTTTGCAAATGTCGAAGTTCCATAAATAAAAAATGTGAGCTGCTTTGCAACAGCGCTTGGTTGCGCTCAATGATGGATCGATATAATTTTGCTAATCGATCCATATTGATTTACACAACTTTCTATATACGTGGCGGTTACCGGAAATGAATAAGGTATAATTAATAAATCCATACACGTACATAATTTCACGATCACTATAGTATTATATTGATTATTTTTTTAAAATAACAAAATTATAGATGAAAAAAAACTGCACGTTTTCTTTTTATTTATTTTTTAACATCCAAACTCTATTTTATTATTCACACTCTCACAAAAATGTGTCATTTTTTTGAATCTATTACATTGCTTTGCTGAAATTGCAATATTATTACCAAATTCGTCGTGATTGATCCTGTAACCTAAACATTGGCCATTACGTTACATTTTATATTTTTCGTCGAGGACAGTGTATGAAAAGTATGCAGTATAATATTGGTGTTATACATACCGACGTTACTAATGATTGGTCTAATGGAAAAAAATCAAAGGCTCGAAATTTCACATCTGCTTGCATCAAGTAAACTAAGAATTGATGCAACTGAAAAATTGATTTGAAAAATCAGTCAAAAATAATTTATATATTTTCGAGTGTATATCATAATATGTTTACCGCTAATGTGATATCTTTATCTCCAGTGTTTATTAAACCGTTATTAATAATTTCGCTTGTTCTTTTACTCTACCGGTTAATTAAAAAATTAATTACTCCTCCAAGTTTTATAAAATCAATGTTTTTTATTTTACGTACCTCATAAACGGTCGTGCTGACTT
Source organism: Cecidostiba fungosa (assembly GCA_900474305.1). Taxonomy (NCBI): domain Eukaryota; kingdom Metazoa; phylum Arthropoda; class Insecta; order Hymenoptera; family Pteromalidae; genus Cecidostiba; species Cecidostiba fungosa. The sequence goes on from UCOJ01001985.1 coordinate 1,564, forward strand.
GTTTAGTGAAAATAATCAACAGAATAACATAAAACAGTCCATAAAAAAATCTGTGCAATGAATCATACAGATTTGACCAGTTATTATGGCCAATAACAATAGGTTTTGCAATGGTATACCACGAGAGCGTGACTGTTATGAATATCTTTAAGATATATAAAAATATTGGTAGTGAATAAAAACTTGATATCTCTTGAGATACTTGGTGCAACGATGCATAAAATTTTCGTAAATAAAATATCTTTCTCAGCTTTGTCTTTGAAATATTCATGCATTGTAAGTTCAGTACTCCAAATGCAAATATCGGTCCGTCGATAATATCGGACAAACTGCTATTACATATCTTGAAGAAATTATTTAGTAATATTAAAACTAGGCAATACTGTATTAGCACGGCATTTATGATAAAGTCACCCATAAAAAATGTTAAATTATATATCGAATAACTCGGTAAAACAAACCAAAATGATACGAATAATAATGACCAGCAGATAGTACATAATAAAATTATTAAACTTATGCGACGTAAGACAATATTTTCGCATTTTTTACGTAAAATATGTGTACAGAAGACTAATTCTGATTCCCGTATCATAGAAATTTTGTTAGCGATTGCAATTGCGTTCTCGTATTGAAAACAAAACGTGATCACAATAATCGTCGCTATCAAAACATTGAATATATCCTCTCCATGATCGGTTATTATTTCGAATGTTATACTATTTATGTGGCGGTAAACATCAGAGTCTATAATTCCAGAGATACCTAATACTGTTAGGACAATACTTAAAACAATGTTGTACGCAATACCATTACTTGAATGTGAAAATCGCCAAATATTACTGTTCGTATTTTTAATTGATTTAATATCAAATCGTATTGTAGCAGTACCGAATATTTTGAAAGTATAAAACAACATTTTTACGAAAAAGTTTCTATTGGTAAAATTAAAATACTTATTAATCATTGTGAATGTAAAAATGCAAACACAATGTTCGAATTCCAAAGGACAAAGTAGTACTAGCAAGAATATTCTATACAATACTTTTCAAACCTTTGAAGTTCTGAGTAATAAAAATTTGTTATTTAAAAAATAATATAATTATATATGTGTGCACCAATATTATTTTTTTCACTCATATCGATCCACTTAACTAATTTTCATATTTATGTATCGGCATGAGTCATTTTCTATTTAATTTAGTTTATTATGCTTTAAAATTTCCAATATTTATTTTTTAATGTATGTTTTTGTAATATAAATGGTTTCAGTCATGTTATTAATGAATCACTTTATTGGTACTGGGAGATTATCACCATAAAAAAACCTGATAAAATATACTCTATTTTCTGGCCAGTAACAGGCCATTAAATGATGTAAACGGCACTTTCTAGTCTGTTACTGGCCACTCTTGGCCATGAAAGAGAGTGATTTCTTCTAGGGTATAGTTATCGCAGCAGCAACCTAAACATAAAACCAATATAACTATCAGGTTTGATCAGATCAAAACCGTTGTAATAAACGAGGATAATATAAAATATTATATAATTTAGGTTTACGGAAATGAAGCCTGACATCAGAAACAGTTTTTTTTTCATAATTTTTTATTAAATTGACACAAATCTTAATTTAAAAAAAGACAATGTAATCACATGTATAATGACATTCTCGATTGACGTTTAGTACAAACATTCCAATTATTTTTCAATCAATTGCCAATGCAAAATTATCCTTTGTCTAAAAAAATCCATTGTAGACTTAATTGTTCCTCTGGAACTCCAGAATAATTACTAAGTACGTAGTCATAGACGCTGTAAGCTAAATATGATGCAATTTATTACAGTAAATCAATCAATAAAAAAAAATTGTTTAGTGATACTAGCTCTACTCAGCATGAATCTATTTAATTTTTTAAAGTATATCAATTTTCATAACATAGATAATAGTTAATCTAATTAAGTTATAGATTTGTTTTATTTATCGACCAATTGTAAAAAAATAAAGACACAAAAGTGAATTATTTTATACTTCAAAAAATAATTGCCAATTGTAGTACCATGTTTTTGTTTTGAAGTAACTTTACGATCTACGATCCCTGGTAGAAACGTTAACTAATATTTTTAAGTTTATTTTTGTGTATACTGATTTTAACAGGATAGACTATAGCAGTACGATCTCAAAACATATATACATTCACAAATGGTAAAAAAAGTTCTGCAGGTAGTATCCTAAGCTAAAAATTGACCGATGGACCACACTGAACTTTGTTCAATACTTAGCTCATCTTTTCTATATCGCAATATTATACATACCGAAGTCAGCAATGATTGATTTAATGAAAAAAACCCAAATACAGTAAAGTTTACATCCGCTTGCAGGAGATACATTGAAAACTGATTTAACTAAAGAATCAGAAAAATATTTTAACTGTTTATCCAATAATAATTTTGAACAATATAAGTATGTTTTAATTATTACCGATTTGACGATGTATTCATTCTCGAACTTGATTAAACAACGGTTAGTAATTTCTCGTGTTTTAACACTCTATATCAGATAAGAAGAATTATTTTTTCAAATTTGATAAGAAACAACAAATTGAAAAATGAATTTAATTACCTCCTTAGTAGTAGTGTTAACAAGTGTAGTCAAAATAATTAGTAAAACAACGTAAGTAAATCCATAAAAAAAATTGTGTAAGAAATCAGAATTTATTAGGCTATTGTCAATCATAATAGGTTTTGCAACGTAATACCATGAAAGAGTAACTGTTATTAATATTTTAAAAATGCACAAAAGCATTGGCTCAGAATAAAAACTAGATATATCTTGCGATACTCGATACAATGATGCATACAATTTACGCATGTGAAATAATTCTTTTATTCTGCCTTTCAAGCGATTACTGTGTAAGTATTGAATTTCATACATGTAATCTGGTTCTTCTAACATATCAGATAATCTCATATTGAATTTTTTAAAGAAATAATTTAGCAATATTAAAACTGTAGAATATTGTATCAATAAAGCATTCAACACAATATCATTCATAAACACCGTGAAATTGTAGATAAAAAGGTATGGTTCAGTGATAAACTGCGATATGATCATTATAAACCAAAAAATTATGTTTATCAAAATTAGTAGAATTATATGCAATAAAACGTTATCAGTGAAGGTTTTATAAAGCGTCTGAGGGCATGAAAATAATAAAGATTGCCACATTATAGACATTTTATTAGCGATCATAGCCATTTTCTTGTATTTTAAGCAAAACATCATCACAATAATCGTTGCTGTCAAAATATTAAATATATCCTCTGCGTGATTGGATACTCTTTCGAACTTTACACTGGTTGTCTGGCCATCATAAAGGTTTGCGTACATAATTCCGCAACAACCTAATATTATTAAAATAACGATGAAAACAATGTTATACACAATGCCGTTACTTGAATGCATAAACCGCCACTCATTGGTTTTCTGAGTTTTCTTTGATTTAGTATTGAAACTTATTGTTGCAGTGCCAAGCATTTTAAAATAATAAAATATAAATGTAACCAAAAGTCTTTCTTTTTTATTAATACAATCTTTTAAAAACATTTTAATTTTGTAAATCTAAGCTGTTGTGGTTTCGTAAGTCGAAATGATACTAACTTTTCTTCTATATAAAATAAACTCTGTAAAAGCCACTTTGGAATCAAATTTTCTTGTTTATTTGAAGAAGAAATTTATAGTTTCATTCTTATTTATTGCGATTGCATGTGGAAATGATGTTGACAATATGTATTCTAATAATAGTATTTTGTTTAATTTACTAAATAACATGGTAAATTAATCATAAGCTCTGATAAGGACGAAAAACTAGGATATGCATAAATTATAATCTGGTTCGAATAGTGTCAATACGTGCACTATTGATTCCTTTTAAAAAAATTAAAGAAATATTGAGTTTACACCTAATAAATCAGAAAATTCAGGCGCATGTATGAATTTGCAGAGAGTTCATATAAAAATAATTTATTTTTCAATTCTAATTTTAACAATCAATTAACAAGATGAAGAATTTGGTTGAAATTGCAAAATATAACTAAATGTGTTTTTTACCAGTATAATCTGAAATTAAATAGTGTTTTTCCTAGTTTAATGCAAAGGAAGAATGATTTATTCAATTGAAAAAATATTGTGGATATATATCGATGTTATTAATGATATCACTTATATAAACACAAAATAGAAACGGCCCAAGTTAAAAGCCGTAAGGGATACCAGAAGTAATGCATAACAACATCGATGCAAAAATTTTTATCTACAAGATTATTGTTTATGAGCAGATTTCCAAAATGAAAGTTACGGTTGACAATAGAAGTATTGAAAAGATGCAATAACGGTGTTTCCAAAGAGGAGCACCCACGTGAAAAATACAATGAGATCTCAATGAAATCTCATATTTCTGAAATTCCTAATGAGATCTTGTATTACAGTATACATACGTTTAATACATACCGTATAAAGATACTATTAGTTTGATCGATGCACATATATTACTATAATAAGTATCAAGGATGACCGGAAAATTATTTGATAGTCAAATTATCATCACATATACACAAAAATAAAGCCTGGGAGAAAGAGTTTACTTCAATAATTTTTTAATGAATTAACACAAATCTTAATTTTAAGAAAAAAAATGTATGTAATAAATTTCTCAATTGACATTCAGGACAAAACAGCCAATTATTTTTCAATAAAGCGCCAATGAAAAAGTATCCTTCGTCTAAAAAGTCCTCCGTAGAATTAATTGTTCTTCTGAAATTGCAAAATAATCACTAAGTACGTAGTCATAGACCCTGTAACCTAAAAAAGATAAAATTTATTATGTAAATTAATAGTTATAAAAAGAAACGCGACATTTAAAAAAGTTATGCACATTAATGTATGCATATAATTGGCTTTGTTCTACGCTATAGGCTCATCTCTTCTATACCGCTTGATTATACTTTAGAATACATACCGAAGTCAGCAATGATTGATTAAGTGAGAAAAAACCGAAGACAGTAAAGTTTACGTCTGCTTGCAGTAGAAACATTGAAAACTGATTTAACTAAAGAATAAGATAAATATTTGTTTCTTAACTGTTTATGCAACAATATTTTCGAACAATATATGTTTAAATTATTACCACTTTGATTATGTATTTATTCTCGAAATTGATTAAACAACGGTTAGTAATCTCTCGTGTCTTTACACTCTGTAAATCAGTTAAGAAGAATTATTCATGCTTTGATAAGAACCAATAAATTGAAAAACGATTTTAAATTACCTCTTTAATAGTACTGGTAACAAGTGTAGTCAAAAGTATGAGTAGAGCAACGTACATAAATCCATAAAAAAAATTGCGTAAGAAATCAGCATCTGATATGCTATTGTCATTGATAATAGGTTTTGCAACGTAATACCACGAAAGAGTAACTGATACTAATATTTTAAAAATGCACAAAAGCATCGGCTCAGAATAAAAACTAGAAATATCTTGCGATACTTCATACGATGATGCATACAGTTTACGTATGTGAAATAATTCTTTTATTTTTAATTTCAAGCGATTACTGTGTAAATATTGAATTTCATACATGTAATCTGGTTCTTCTAAAATATTAGATAGTCTCATATTGAATATTTTAAAGAAATAATTTAGTAGTATTAAAACTGTAGCATATTGTATCAATAAAGCATTTAATACAAAATCATTTAAATGCACCGTAAAATTGTGGATAAAAAGGTTTGGTTCAGTGATAAAACGCGATATAATGATTGTTAGCCAAAAAATTATGTTTACCAAAATTAGTAGAATTATATGCAATAAAATGTTATCAGTGAAGGTTTTATAAAGTGTCTGGGGACATAATAACAATAAAGATTTCCACATTATAGACATTTTGTTAACGATCTTAGCCATTTTCTTGTATTTAAAGCAAAACATCATCACAATGATCGACACTGTTAAAATATTAAATATATCCTCTGCGTAATCCGTCACTCTTTCGAATTTTTTACTATTTATCCGACGATGAAGGTTTGCGTACATGAATCCAGAAATACTAAATATTACTATAAGAATGATTAAAACAATATTATACACAATGCCGCTACTTGAATGCATGAATTGATACTCATTAATATTATGAATTTTCGTTGATTTAGTATTGAAACTTATTGTTGCAGTACCAAGCATTTTAAAATAATAAAATATAAATGTAACGAAAAGTCGTTCTTTTTTATTAATAAAATTCTTCAAAAACATTTTAATTTTGTAAATATAAGCTGCTGTTGCGGTTTTGTAAGTTGAAACGATACTAACTTATTTTCTATATAAAATAAACTTCGTAAAAGCCACTTTGGAATCAAATTTTCCTTTTTATTTGAAGAAAAAAATTATAGTTTCGTTCGTATTTATTGCGATTGCATGGGGAAATGATATTGACAATATGTATTCTAATAATAGTATTTTGTTTAGTTTACTGAATAACATCGTAAATTAATCATAAGCTGTAATAAGCGAAAAACTAGGATATACGTAAATTATAATCTAGTCTGAATAGTGTCAATACTTGCACTATTGATTCGTTTTAAAAAAATAAGTTTTCGCGTAATAAATCAAGCCTATGTATGAATTTCCAGAGTTCATATCGTCGCTCCTAACGAAGAGTAATACATTTCATTTCTCGCCGCAAAGACAGCAAAACTGCGAAGACATTCGGTAGTTTTACGGCGAAGACTATTGCATTTCGCACGGCTAGCTAAGGTGTAAACCAACTGAGCCCCAACTTTTGGTTTACACTAAACGAACAGAGCATATGTAAATGACTTAGAAAACCGAAAGCAAATAACTTAGCATAATATTATTAAAGTTCTCTTTATTAATCATCATAACATCATAATTTCACAATATTGTAGTAACACGCATCACTATTTTTATTTATTGAAAAAAATTATAAAGGGTTTTTACTTTCAATCTAGAATTAAAATCATATAATTGTTTACTGCATGTTCCTATTATATGCTATTATTTTTTAGATCACTACGTGTATATCCATTTAAATATCACGTAATCATAATGTAGAAGATGAATTATTTTGCTGGAATTGTAAAATAATTACCAAATATGTCGTGATTGAACCTGTAATCTGAAACAAAAATAATAAATTTCTAATTATGATTATATATATTATTGGTTTACGCACCGATGTTAATAATGCCTCCTCCAACGAGAAGAGATCGAAAACCGAAAATTTGACATCCGTCTGTTGTAAGTAATTCAAAAGTTGTTTTAACTGGAAAATTATTTAAACTCTAAACATTACGTATTTCTGAATCAAAAATGAATGATGGTATTAATATATTACCTTTTTCGCAATGCCTCTGTCATCTGCGTTCATTAAAAAGTCATTCACAACCTCTTTAGTTCCGTTGCTCTACGTATGATCCAACAAAAATAATACTATAACAAATGATCATTTCTCGACGCTTTAAAGCCATACATAATTATCATCCTCATCAGTTACCTCATTGATCGTAGCTGTAACCGATGTCGTCAAAGTTATCAACAAAAACACGTATATGAATCCATACAAAAAGCAATGCATAGATATCATAATCGGCATATTGTGACTTTTCCCGAGCACAATAGGCTTTGCGAGGTAATAAGACGCGAGTGTCGTTGATATAAAAGTACTGAGAATGCAAAAAAACATCGGCAAGGAATAGAATCTGGACAAGTTTTGTGAAACCTTCACTAGCGAAGCGTGTAATTTATGCAAATCGATCAATTTTTGTACAATAATTTTCGAATTTCCTCCGACGGTCAAAAAGTTCACGCAAACCGATTTCTTCGCGATGTTCTTCAGATTGTCGTTGATAGATCGGAATAAATGTTGAATCAGTTTAAGGACTATGCTGTACTGCAGCATCATCGCGTTGAGCACGTAGTTGCTCGAGTAAGAAAAATTATAAACCGTGAAATTTAAGCTGTCGAACAGAGACGTCGTGAAGTTAAGCATAATCCAGAGGACGAGATCGACAAGGAACACCTTAACGATATACATCGATACGGAATTTCGATTATCACTCGAGATCGGTAAGGACTCTGCGATAGAACTAATCTGGTTCGCAATTGCGATTATCTCGTTTCGCTTGACGCAAAACGTCGCAATAAGGATCACAGCAGTTAAGGCGGTGATACTGTATTCTATACAGTCGATCTCCTTTTCGTACTTGACTTGGCTACCGAAGTCACTCGTGTATGTGAATAAAATCCAAACACAGTTGGATACTGTCAAGAAAATGCAGCAGACAATGTTGTACGTAATGCCGTATGACGAGGGCGTGAAATACCAGCTGCGAATCTTCGCGTTCGTAGTCGGCGATGTTACGTTCAGCCGCATCGTCGCAACTCCAAAAACTTTGAAGTAATAAAATAGACACTTGAAGAAAAGATTTTCCTTTTTGGTGAGATAGTTGGCAAACATTTTGTTTTTATTGAATGCAATATTGAGGTGCGAATTTTATTTGAGAAATGAATATAGTTTGTTATAGGTATATTACTTGATATAGCTATCGTTAAAATTGATTCTGAGTAAAGTGTATACGTCACACAGTCCGTCGATCTAATAAGCTGAAAGGGTCGTCCATGTCTTTTTCAAGTTCATGTGTGGCAAATATAATATTTTTCTTCCTGTTATTCATTTGAGATAATATCATTCATTGTAATGAAATTGCAAAAGTGTAACAAAATACGTAGTTATCGATCCTGCAAAACTGTTGAGAAATATATAAAAATTACGAATTACGAAAAAAAAGATTTGTTCAAACTGCAAAATTATAATTAAATATGTTGTTATTGAACCAGTAATCTAAAAATATATAGTAATGTTCCTAGTTTAATAGAAACAAAATATGATTTATTCAATTTAAAAAAAAATATTGCGAGGCCCCCGTGCCTACTATGACATAGGGATAACTCGCCACAGAGTAAACCCTACGCCCGGATACAATCCGGAATCTGCAGCGAATTCTTTTCCTGACAGATCACAAAGAGGACAAATTCTCAATTTGCTCTCTTTCAACTTATTAGCGTGCTGTCTTGTCGTACCTTGATTTAATTCAATTGTATATCAATGATATTATATTTTAATTTTAAATTTTTTATTATTTATGTAATATTTTAAAGGGCTGTGAAACCCGTTAAAGATTTTAAATAAGTAAATAAATATGCTCCTACTGGAAAATGAAATGGGGTTTGGAGTACGGTGTTTGGAAAACTGAAAGAAAAAACTTAGACATCATAATATTATTAAAGTGCACTTTATTAATCATATAATCATAATGTAGTAGATTAATTATTTTGCTGGAATTGTAACATAATTACCAAATATGTCGTGATTGAACCTGTAATCTGAAACAAAAGTAGTGACCTTCAAATTATGATTATATGTATATGATATTTGTTTACGCACCGATGTTAATAATGCCTCCTCCAATGAGAAGAGATCGAAAACCGAAAATTTGAGATCCGTCTGTTGTAAGTAATTCGAAAGTAGTTTCAACTGAAAAATTATTTAAACTCTAAGCATTACGTATTTCTGAATCAAAAATGAATGATGTATTTTACCTTTTTCGCAATGTTTCTGTCATCTACGTTGATTAAAAATTCATTGACAACCTCTTTAGTTCTGTTGCTCTATGTATGATCCAACAAAAAGAAAAGTACTATAAAAGATAATCATTTCTCGACGCTTTAAAAGCCATAAATAAGAATCATTCTCATCGGTTACCTCATTGATCGTAGCTGTGACCGATGTCGTCAGAGTTATCAATAAAAACACGTAGATGAATCCATACAAAAAGCACTCCATAGATATCGTAAACGGCATACTGTGACCTTTCCCGAGCACAACGGGCTTTGCGAGGTAATAAGACGCGAGGATCGTTGATATAAAAATACTTAGCATACAAAAAAACATTGGCAAGGAATAGAATCTGGACAAGTTTTGCGAAACCCTCACTAGCGAAGTGTGTAATTTATGCAAACCGATCAATTTCTGTACAATATTTTGCGAATTTCTTCCGTTGGCCAAAAAGTTCTCGTAAACCGATTTATTCGCGATGTTCTTCAGATTATCGTTGATAGATCGGAACAAATGTTGTATCAGTTTAAGGACTATGCTGTACTGCAACATCATCGCGTTGAGCACGTAGTTGCTCGAGTACGAAAGGACATACACGGTGACATCTAAGCTGTCGAACAGAGACGCCGTGAAGTTAATCATAATCCAGAGGACGAGATCGACAACGAACACCTTAACGATAAACATCCATACGGAATTTCGATTATCACTTGAGATCGGTAAGGACTCTGCGATAGAACTAATCTGGTTTGCGATTGCGATTATCTCATTGCGCTTGACGCAAAACGTCACAATAAGGAACACAGCAGTGAAGGCGGTGAAACTGTATTCTACGCAGTCGATCTCCCTTTCGTACTTGACTTTACTACCGAAGTCAGTCGTGTACGTGAATAGAACCCAAACACTGTATATTACTATCAAGAAAATGGAGTAGACACTGTTGTACGCAATGCCGTATGACGAGAGCGTGAAATACCAGCTGTGAATTTTTGCGTTCGTAGTCGGCGATGTTATATTCAGCCGCATCGTCGCAACTCCAAAAACTTTGAAGTAATAAAATAGACACATGAAGAAAAGATTTTCCCTTTTGGTGAGATAGTTAACAAACATTTTGTTTGAATTGAATGCAATATTGAGGTGTAAATTTTATTCGAGAAATGAATGTATTTTGTTATATAGTGTTTGTTGCAAAAATATAGCTATGGTTAAAATTGATTTTAAGTAAAGTGTATATGTCACATAGTTCGTCGATCTAATGAGCTGAAAGAGTCGGCCATCTCTTTTTCAAATACATGTATGGCAAATTTAATGTTTTTCTTCCAGTTATTCATTTGACATAATATCAACATCATTGCAAAAGTAACCAAATACATATTTATCGATCCTGCAAAACTGTTAAGAAATATATAAAAATTACGAATAATTACTTTCTTTCAAATTTCAAAAGTATTATTTTACGCACCGTCATAAAAAAATGATAGATTCAATTCTTCAACTTTTCTTCTTTATGAAATAACAAGTTGGAAAAACATGTTGAGCTATTAATACTTTATTTATAATTTGTTCTGTTCTTTTCTTCTAGCAAGCAAAATAATACACATTTTCCGTCATCAAAACAATAAAATCTAAACATTTAGAAAAAAGTGTAAATACTTCAGAACTAACAGCGCTCACACTTCGCGTCAAAATGACTAACACAATAGCATGATGAATCACTTTTATCAAGGCCCGAATATATTCATTGACTATGAGCATTATAGTAACCTCAACGAAAATTGGGGCCACAAAGTAATAAGCCAAGTATCTGGTTGATAGAGCATATGAATTATTAGTTTCACTAATGCACATTGGAAACTAAATTATGGAATGCTAATCACAATCATAAGTCTACAATTAAATTAATTCAATATTATTCCTGCATCCTGCTGTATAAATAAAAATATATTGTTTAAAAAACTTTTACTACGATAAAAAACTAGAAAAATATGAATTTTCTATAAACTATTTTTCTTTTATGTCCTTTTTTAAAGCTTGGTGTTTGAAAACGACTCAAGTAGTTTCAGTTTTGTTTCTGGCCACTGGTTTGAAATTGCAAAAGTATAACTAGGTATGTAGTAATTGAACCTGTAATCTATATTGAAACCTCGTGAAATGTAACAGAAACGAACGAACATTTTTTCCTATAATAATACTTACGGACATCAAAAGAGATTCATCTAACGAAAACAATCCATAGACAGTAAAACTTATATTCTTGTGGAGTAAGTAATTTGAAAAAAGATTTAGCTAAATGGAAACATTATTAAAATTTAAAAAATTTTCGTTAATTACGTCATATTGCAAAGCGAATAAAAATAATTATACAAGGAGCTAAAAAGTTAATGCCGCGTTACTGAAATAATCATTTACCTCATTAATCAAATGTTGATTTTCTGAATTGGCTAACCACCTATTAGTTATTTCTCCTGTTTTTTTATTCTTTACAAAACATTAAAGTATATTACATGATTATTTATAAGAAAGTATAATAATACTTGTATAATAGTTCTATTCTATTCTGGTTGTAAACATATAGCTTACCTCATGAACGACAGCATCGACACTTTTCGTTAATATAATCAGCATTACAATATGATGCATCAAAATCATCAAACTGTGTATATATTCAAAGATAGATAGGTTCATAGCTCGCGTTCCCGTCACAAGAGGAACAGTGATATAATACATCCACATCGTTAATGTGATAAATACGTACGATATGCAAAATAACATTACAAGATGGTAGAATTTGGAAATATCCATCGATAAATCGCACAACGACGTGTACAATTTACATAGATCTGAAAATGGTTGAGTTCTTTCTCTAGAAACCTGAATACTTGAATCTGTTGCTGCCACTCTTTTCGAAACAATAGATTGCCTTGACACATAACGAAAGTTTACGTTGAGAATTGCGAATAATTGCTTTAACAGATGTAAAATTATAATATATTGTAAAAAAGCACAGTTGATGATTAAAATACACGGATACACAGTCAAGTAATACATTACCACAGCGAAACATAATTCAGAGGTCGTAAGAATGACTAAAAACCATATTACCGTATTCATGATGCCAATTCTTTTCAAACTAGCCATTACAGGTACGTCCTCTTTGCTTAATTGACTGTTTATATTTGTAATGAGCATGTACATACTTTTCAAATTGTTAGCTATCAATACGGCGTGTCATTGACAAAAGCAAAATACCATTAGAATCACGATGGTAGTAACGGTAGTATAAGTATACTGAATAACATCAAATGTTTTTTCAAACTGTTGGTTGCTTATGTTATCTTCGTATACGAATCGAGCAATGTAGCAATTGCTCACTATTAAAAAACAAATTAAAATTGCATTGTACACTTGGCCTTTATTGGAACTGGTAAACCACGAATCTCGAACTCTTTCCTCTTCAGTTAAATTAGTATGAAATCGCATTGTGGCAAGTCCGAATAATTTAAAAAAATAAAACATACTTTTCAATACAACCATGTTGCTTTTACTGAATTTATTTTCGTCACTTCGATCGAAACTTCTGTTCTGCTGCATGTTTAAAAAAACTTGACAGTTTCAAAGTTGCTTTTTTGTATAAATAGAGACGCAAGCTTCAACTTTCTTCAGTATACGAACACATACATATTGAGGTCAACAAATTAATATGCATCGAATCGATTAACGCTATAGTGCAAAAATATATAATCATACAAATTGACCCCTATACAAAATTATATTACAAAATAGAAGTCATATCGTGAAATGTATGATAAATCGATTATCAATAATTATTTATCCGTTATAATTAGTAGGATAAATCGGCAATTTTAAAAATAACGATGAGAGAAGTAATTAAAATCATTATTATCAGGTGCACATATATGAGTATTGATTTAATAATTATAAAAGGGTCATTTAAGTATTACAGAAGATCGTGAAACATAAGTTTTTTACTCTTAATATTTATTTGAGGTATACTATTCATCACTGGGACTAAATTGTAAAATTATAACTATGTACGTGGTTATTGATCCTGCAAACTGTTAAGAAATATGTTAAAATTACGATTAATGAGGTAGTTATGAAAATGGAATACTCACCGTCATCAAAAGTGATTCATTCAGCTCAAACAGGCCATACACAGTAAATCTCACGTCTTTGTGAAGTAAGTAGTTGGAAAACATGTTAAGCTTGTAGAAATAAATAAAATGAATTAAAGCCACAAGTTTTCAAGTAATTTTCACTTTCAAATCAATACATTACCTCGTTTAAAACTGGTTGATTGTTAAAATTGATAAGTCCTTTATTGATGATTTCCCCTGTTTTTTTATTCTACAAAAAAATATAACAACGCGTTTATTTATTTATTTTTTTTAAATCGATAGTTACTGATTATTTCGATAATAGATTACCTCTCGAGTTACAGCGCTCACACTTCGCGTCAAAATAACCAACATAAAAGCATGATGACTCACTATTATCAAGGCCCTAATATACCCACTGACAATGGGCATTACAGTAGCTTTAACGAAAATAGGTGCCACGATGTAATAACTCCAAAGTAACAATGTTACGAACAAATATGATAAACAGAAAAGCATCAACGGGTGATAGAACTCCGAGACATCCACCGACAAGTTGCACAGCGATAAGTACAACTCACGTATGTCCGATAGTGAATTCGTTCTTACTACGGAAGTATTCAAAATAAAATCTTTCCTTGACACTGAAAACTCTTTTGGAACGTTGATAAAGTTGGCATTAAGAATAATGTAAAGTTGATTCAAATATCTCAAGACAACACTGTACTGCACAAAGGTGCAGTTGATGATCAAAATGCACGGATACGTGGCGGCAGAATATACGAGCATGTACATCTCGATTGAAGTGGACATAATCAGTACAAGCCATATCACTAGGTGTGCGATACAGATTCTTTTTAAACTAGTTACTACAAACTGCTCTTCATTGTTTAATTGCCCATTGAGACTCATCGTGAACTCACGGAGAATTTTCAGTTTGTTGGCAATTGCAGTAGCTTGTTTTTGTCGGAAACAGTATACTATCAGAATTAGGATGGCAATAAAAGTAGTGTATAAAAATAGCACTACATCGATTATCCTTTCGAACTGTATATTGCTCCAATGGTATACGATTCGAACCCCGAAACAGTTGAATACGATTATAAAGCAAATCAAAACTATATTATATACTATGCCTTTCCTAGAACTTGCAAAACAGGAGCCTTGCACTCTTCCTTTTTCGGTTAGATTAGTATTCAACCTCATGGTGGCTACTCCGCATAATTTGAAAAAATAGAACATATACTTGATGTTCAACATATTGCTTCAACCTATTTTTTAATTGCGGTGAAAAATTCTTAATTGCAAGTACTGGAATAGTATTTTTTAGAGTCTGAAAATATCCTTTCATTGTTTAATAGATGATGTCTGTACGCGGTTGATGGAGCGTACGTCATCTAAGCAATTGCATTATCGTGCAGAAAAAATACAGTCACTTTGACTAGTCTAAGGTCGATAAGAACAGCAATTTAAAGAAATTAAACACAAGAGAATACAAAAGATGACAACTCTGATGACATTGGTGACATTAGATATTGGATTGAAATTGCAACAATATAACTATGTACGTAGTGATTGAACCTGTAATCTAAATTGGGATCACATGAAATATTATAAAACCGAACATTTGCAAGCAGAGTATAGTACTTACGGACATCAAAAGAGATTCATCTAACGAAAACAATCCATACACAGTAAAACTTACATCTTTGTGAAGTAAATAATTTGAAAAAAGATTGAGCTGGTGAAAGAGACGATAGATATTCTTGAATTCTTTATCATCGTGTTATATTAAATGGTATACATTCAAACATATAGCAAAAAACAAGATTACCTCGTCATTAATTATTACTTGTTGATTCTTTAAGTTGGCTAAGCACCTATTCGTTATCTCGCCTGTTTTTTTGTTCTGTTCAAAAAATTATAATATGTTACTTGATCGTTTATAATAAAAGTGTCATGCAATTATAGTTCCAAGTTATGCTAGTAGAAGAAAATTTGTTTACCTCTAGAACAACAGCATTAACACTCTTCGATAA
>UCOJ01001986.1:0-17385 GCA_900474305.1 Cecidostiba fungosa
GTCATCTTCTGGTTCTTCCTCTGGATCATCATCCTTTGGGGCTGGGGTAGTAGATTTGCTATTTTTTGGTTTATTCTTTGGTCGCTGCTTTGCCGGTTTACTGGGAGCAGATTTCGGTTTAGGAGGATCCTCCGGTTCATCAGGCGATTCATCTTCGCTGTCCTCAGGCTTGTCATCTTCTGGTTCTTCCTCTGGATCATCATCCTTTGGGGCTGGGGTAGTAGATTTGCTATTTTTTGGTTTATTCTGCGGTCGCTGCTTTGCCGCTTTACTGGGAGCAGGTTTCGGCTTAGGAGGATCTTCCGGTTCATCAGGCGATTCATCATCGCTGTCCTCAGGCTTTTCATCTTCTGGTTCTTCCTCTGGATCATCATCCTTTGGTGCAGGTGTAGTTTGTTTGTTTTTCTTCGATGGCTTATTTTTTGGCTTTTCTGGTTTGGGCTGTGGTGGATCTTCTGGCTCGTCAGGGGTATCTGACTCACTGTCTTCTGGGCTCTTATCAGTTGGGTCATCTTCATTTGGAGATGGTGTAGTCGGTTTGTTTTTACTAGATTGCTTGTTCTTGGGTGCTTTCGATGGAGGTGTTTTATTTTTGGGGGGATCTTCTGGTTTGTCAGGTGTTTCACTTTCTTCTGGATCCTCCTCAGTTGGTTCATCATCATTGGCATCGTCTTTTGGCGAAGGGGTTGTTGGCTTAGTTTTATTAGGTGGCTTATTCTTTTGTTGTGGTTTCGGTGACTCATTCGGCTGTGCTTGGTCATTCTGCGGTTCTTCGTCTTTCGACTCGGAGTCCTGTTCTGGATCTTCCTTTTTGGGATCGGCGTCACCCGGAGATCTTGTAGTTATTTTATGTTCCTCTGGTTGGTCGCTTTCGGGTTCTTCAGTTGTTGGTGGTCTATCACTATTTGGAGGTTTCTTTGTAGAATCATCTCCAGAATCTTTAGGTGGTTCCGTATTTTCTTCACTTGGCTTGTCATTATTTTCTCCTGGGTCTGCATTTCTGGAT
This sequence comes from Cecidostiba fungosa, assembly GCA_900474305.1. Classification (NCBI taxonomy): domain Eukaryota; kingdom Metazoa; phylum Arthropoda; class Insecta; order Hymenoptera; family Pteromalidae; genus Cecidostiba; species Cecidostiba fungosa. The sequence continues at coordinate 1,007 of UCOJ01001986.1, forward strand.
CCTATGTTAGGTTGCTCCGAAGGTTGATTGTCTTTGTCAATGTCATCTTTAGGTTGATCTGGATCATCGCTATCTGGGGTTGTAGGATCTTCAAGGCTTTCTGCATTCGGATTTTTAGTTTCATTTTCACTTAGAGGTAGGGCACTCACATCGCGTTTTTTATCGGGCATCAAATCCTCCGGTATTGATTCTGAGTCTGGATCCTTTTTGTCACTCGGAGGATTATTTAAATTTAAACTGAGTAAACGGGCAAGATCTGCAAGTCCCTTCGGGGCATCAGAGGATCCTCGATTGCCAAGGGAAATGGCGTTAGCACTAGCGATTCCATTAGTATTAGTTGCAGTCGCAGCAGCGATTCCTCCAGCGCCGGCTATCGCATTCGCTGTAATCAAAATTTTTTTATCTAGTGATTCTATTGCGTATAAATGAAATTATTTTCTAGAATATATTTTCATCGAGCTGTAATTAATTTTAATTTCTACTGTAATAATATTTGAAACTGAATGAAATTTTTTCTTAATTTTTAATGAAATCCTAGACTAGATAAAGTATATTCGACATGCTAAGTAACCATATTAAGTAATGTTTATTATTTACCAATAGCAGCTTGCGGCCCGTCCTTGGCATCTCCTACAATGATAACAAAATATTTTTTAATACTTTTGTATTAAACAACAAATATAAAATAACCATCAGTAATGAAGATTCTGATTTTCAAACACACTTTAGACACTATTTTTATAAACGTATTATCAAAAACTGGTTTTATTCGACACTTCAATCACTTTTACTAATATCATATCCAAACTAAAGCAAAAAGAAAAATCACCTGAAGGAAAAGCCCGAGCACAGACAGTAGAAAAGGCAATCAGGGCCAGGGTGGCCCCGATAGAAGGACGCATCGTCGGCACGTAATTCTCCCAACTATTGGCAGCTTGAAACTTGTTATACCGGAGAATTCAAACTCAAACTACAACAGCAATCACCGATCGAGTGTTAAGCAAAGTGGCGAACGTGGTGGCTTTTATAGCCGTCGCCCCGCCAGCTGCAAAAAAAAATAGCCGACGGCCATCCCGGAGGCTGAGCTAAAAGGATGAAGAAGATCGCGGAGAAAAAAAATAGCAGTCTGTGTATATCCGTCTCTAGAGAGGAGCTCGATAAGAATCGCGCATTAGTCGATTTCTCAACATCGTGATTCTTCTCTAGCTGCGCTGATAGATCATTTTGAAGATACCGCGGGTGATTAAGTTTTGCGCTCATAGGCGTGATAAAAGCGAATGATTATACCGCGGCATTAAATAATACCATGACGCTACTACGCGCTGATGCTTGGAAATTTTGCTGTTTACGCAGAAGCTTGTGCTGCTGAAATTGGCAGGGAGAAAATCGTACGGCCGATTTGCAAGTGCAGTTGTTTCCACTTAATTGTAGCATTCGAAATGAGCGCGATTCGTTTCCGCGAGGGAGAAAAGTAGAGACATCGCGTAATCTTGAATTTGCATATGTACGATTCCGAGGAATAGGAGTGCAATTGAAATCATCTTCTCATTGTTACAGCAGTTATGTTTCCGCGATTGTTTTTTGAAAAAGAAAAAAATTAAGTTGGATTCTGATTTTTATGTAATTTACTGTTTTATTTTATTATTGTATTCATAATTTTACTATGCAAACGTTGCATTGAAGCTTCTGTTTTGCAGCGTTTATCAGTTTGTTGATTGTTTTGCAATGCAGAAGACGATTTTCAAGGAAATATTATTTTTCATTTTTCAATCTAAAATTTTTTAATTTAATAGATTCTAGATAAGTAAACATTATATTATATGAATAAAATGTTATAATATTTAAAGTATAATTGTTGATGATTATCAAGCTCGTCGATCGTACTTCGATAATGAATATAATGGAAAAGCATTTAAGACTTAATTTTTCCTATTAAAAGACACAAGTTTCAAACAATGTCTATTGAAATCGCCAAAGATATAAGCGACAAGCAAAATTATTCTTAGAAAACCAGCTTGGAGTAAACAGTAACGACGAAATTAACCAGACAATATGTTTGTTACAGATACTCTTCCGTATAGTTCAATGTTATATTTCATGAAATATCACGCAATGTATTTCTGAGCAATCTTCAGGGTTATCTAGGCGGGTGAATCTGAAATTATGTCATATTTTGTTTACATTTCTCTTATAGCTGGAAGATACTGTAATTTAGTATCTGACTAATGAAATAGGAAAATGGGAAAATCCTAATATAAAAGTATGAGTGCAATAAGTATAATTTTTTGTTTTCAATAATTACCTAATTATAAATAAATTTAAATAAATTTCCACATTCGTATGTTGTTAATTTTTCTTAATTTGAATACATAATTTTTATTATATAATTTTGCAGGCTAGAAAGCGAATGATACCTCGCAAAAGAATAATCAAATTCTTGATTTCACTCATTTCTTTACAAAAATGTAACTCTAATTTAATAAAAAAAAATGAGATGATGATGCCTTGTATGTTTTATTAGGTTAAGATGAAATTTAATGTAACTACAGAAAAGTTGTATTGCATGTAGTTGTATCAATTGTACACCCCTTACAAATACAACTATTTTTGTCATGCTTGCGAGTTGTAATATCACGTAAAATCATTTAAATTTATTTGAACAAATTTTATTCCTTGGCTATACTCAAAATTTTATTTTACTTCATGTACAATCATTGGCTTACATTATTAGACTAAAATACATATTTGATTTTGACGTATATACTTGATACATGATTATTAAGGAATAATCGTTAAAAAGTTTAATATTAAAAATATTATTTTTAGCTACCTCTCAACTTCAAAATTTCCCGCGCAAACGTCATCTTTTCTCTCGCCGATGGCAGCGCCAACATATATCACGCGCGTCTCGCCCTCCCCCCCGATAAGAAGATTTTTCACGCGGACGGCGCCATCGCAGAATCGTCATCGTGATCATCGACAACGTCCCCGAGTGTCTTCGTGGGTGCGGACGGAGCTCTGCTAACTCCGATTTCGCAACTACTTACTCCGGAGGCTTCCGTTTTCCCAAAAAGTAAGTGTAAACATTCTCATCGTCTTTTTGAAAAAATCGAACGCCGAGAAGGTAGCTCTCGAATGGACGACGCCGCGTCGGCGGCTATATATGTCTACCTCGTGTTTCGCGGCTTTTCGCAATTTGGCCTGTTTTACGCAAAAATTAGCGGAATTTTATGTGGGTGACGTGAGATTTTGGGGTGTCGGAGGTGTTTTTAGGATGTTGGAGTGGTTGAGGTTAGATGCTGGCATCTGACGCGCTTCCGACTTCTGGAAAGCTTCCAACAGAGGTCAAGGCTGGTCGTGGCCATTCGTTGTCTCGGTGCGGGCTGGGACGGGATTTTCGGAACTTGATTACTTTGGAATTTTGCTGATTGTTTACTTTGATTTAGTCGGTGTTGTTTATCGATGTCCTCTTGAATGTGGAAATTTCGGAGATGATTTTTACGTATTTCGATTTTGGAGCATATTCTAGATAAATGCTGCTCCATAAATTTTCGGCGTAATGATTTCTGTGTGACAAGTCGATTTTGGACTTTATTCAACAGACATAATGCAGTTGCATGAGATACTTTTATGCTAATAGCTTCTGGAATGTTGCATCATTGAATAAGACATGTAAACGAAATTATATTGGCTCAAATTTTACTTTGCAAGCGATAAGTAGGTCAAAGTGCACAGCCATATGACTGGTAGTCTTGAATTAGTTCTGCTAATTCATGGTTATCAAACATATTTCTTGATTTATTTCAGCCTAGTTTTCTAATTTTGCATTACTATTTTTAGGACTTTTGTAATTTTGTAAATAACCATGGCAGACTCAGATGACGAATATGATCGGAAGCGAAGGGATAAGTTCAGAGGTGAACGCACAGAATCATATAGAGAAGGACGAGGAAGGGAAGATCGTCGAAGAGGAGGAGATGACTGGCCTGAGAGGTAATAAAATCTTTTCCTAGTATCAATTTTATTAATGTATGTATACAATAAATATGTGAAAACAATATATTAAATATGTGAAAAGATAGTTTGAAATACTTGGAACAGTGAACTTTGGTGACTTACAACTATAAAACAATAATAGGTCACTGTAATTTAGAAAATTATTAGTTCGCCTAAAAAAAAAAAACAAAAGAACGTATTACATAAAATGTTAAATAATGTTTTTCTCACACCTGCACATTTCTTTCCCAGGCACCTAGAGAGAAATGAGTATTTTCCGTGCTGGTGTGAGAAAAAATAGCATGCGCACCATGGGATGAGATATGGACTATCCAAGTCTTTTCCTCCATAGGAGCATAACACACTATTGTAAACGTCTTAAATAATTTGCTTATTTGCAACACTGACCTTCACATGCTCTTGATCTTCTAGGGAATGGTCGAGCCGACCTCGCGCCAGACCAGACTACCGGGACTACCGAGGAGGTGGTGGCGGCGGCGGTGAACGGTACAGCCCAGCGCGCTCCCAGGAAATGGCTCCGCCGATGAAGCGTATGCGCGGCGGCGAGTGGGATGAGCGACCCGCTCGTGGTCACTCAGGTTACGGCGAGTATTACGGCCGAGAAGGTAACGAGGGTGGCGGCGGCGGCGGTGGTGGTGGCGGTGGAGGTCGTGGCGGCAGTGGCTGGCCTCAGGAGCATTACGGCGGCGGCTCGCACCACGGTAACCACCACTATGGTAACCATAGCAACAACAACAGCAGGTGAGTTTTAAACGAGATGTGTTTTTGTTTTCGCCCAACAGATTTGCGGGAAAGATACAAGCGAGATTAGCGATTGATAGTTTATGAGTTTGTGATTTGAACATGAATTGCCGGAGGCCTATGAAGAGGAGTCGGTTGACCCCTAAGTTACTAGCTCGGTTAAGGTATTTTAGTGCTAATGGATTTTTGTAATTTGTGATTATGAGTGATTCTGTATATGTTACTCATCTTACATTCTTGTTTACCAATAAAAAGCAGAGATTCAAAGATCGTGAACAAACGTTTATTCTAATTCTATAATAACAATGACATCTTTTGTTAGCATTAATTCTGTTCAATTGTTATGATTCCTTTTTTTAGATAATTGAATACTAAAGTTATTGGTAGCCAATACTTCAGAAAAAAAGAAACCTTTTACATGAATTGTGTGAATACTCTGTTTCGAAAAATATATATGCACAGAAGTAATTCTTATATATTTTAATCAATTCTTTTCTCCACAGTCGGGAGGTTGCTGGTAATTTCAGTAATTCCAATGTGGAGACGCAGCCACCAATGATGACATTCAAGGCATTCTTAGGTACACAAGAAGATTCGATTACCGATGAAGAGGCCATCAAACGCTATAATGAGTACAAATTGGAGTTCAGAAGGCAACAACTGAACGAGTTCTTTATTGCACATAAGGATGAGGAATGGTAAGCATTAGTTTCTTGTTTTTAAATACAAAAATTCCTGCAGCTGCATTGTCTTTACTTTGTACATACACATATTTTTTTATTTTGTTTCTTCGATACATACTAGGCATGACTTTCACATGCGCATCCAAATTTTCCTCAGTGTCTGTTAATTTTAATTCTTCAATCTTTAATGTAGATATTATTTTAGTTTCAAAATATGATTTGAGAAGAAATACCTTTGGTTACCATTCAATTAATGAGTTGGTTGAATTCCATGAAAAACAAACATTTTAATACAAACTTTTGGAGCAAATATAGATGATTACTCAAGTATCTTAAACTATATAGTATTCAAATTATTACCTATTTTTACAGTTTAATTAATTAGCTTAAAATATATTCTCTGTTTGATATATTATAAATCTTTGTATTACAATATTGCGGCAATATGCAACCAATTTATTGTATGGAACACACAGAATGATAGACATTAATAAACACCGAGGAAGAAAAAATACATAGGAGTTTTGGTGGATGACTAGTTGAAAAGAAAACATATATCGTCGTGCAAAAACGGATGATTGATAACATAGACATAAAATTAATAAGTACGAGCCCATTAAAAAATAGTTGATAATTTAACAAAAATTGTGAACAGATATCTGTCTATCCCTACAGCAAACAGCCATCGCACTGGTCTCGTCTCGTCCAATTATTAATTTGCGCACGAATAATAAAATTATTCTTGCGAGAGAGCGAACCAACACACGCGTCGTTGAAGAGACTCGAAATAACCGAAATTGAACCAAAAAACCATACCGATCTTAGCTTAGCTCTCGTTCATATGCCACCTGAGAATGGCGAAAATTCTTTCAATGCCATGTTTTGCAAAAATGGAATGACATATTATAATAGCGTCCTGGGCGCGCAAAGCCCAGTCGACGCTCGCGCGTTAGGTCGCGTTCTTAACCCGCACATATGTTTAGGGAAAACTTGAAATCGCGATGAGAACTTTTTGTTTGATGATGGTTAATAAAACATAAAATTGATAAAAAGCCATCGAGCAATGATGAAAGCACAAGGTGCCACAGGTGAGGATCCATTACGCAAACGGATCATGTTGACCGTACATTGTCAATATATATTATATACATTATGATACTTATTCTACTGTTTGATTATTATTAGTTTATATTTTTATTTATTGTTGGATTTGTCAGTACACAACAGCAAGAAAAAAACTATCGTAAATTGTGTTCTTTGTTTAGTATCTGTGCAGAATACATTGTTACATTGTCATTAAATATTTACTTTCTCAATTTGAACATGTGAAATTTGAACTTTTCTGTTTTTAAAAAAGATTGATTCTAAGTCAGGTGTGTTATCTGTTTCATATTAAAAGAAAATCATTACAATTATATTTATAGTACTATGAACAATGTATTGCATTGCTGTTGTACTCTGATTTATTTTTAATTATTGTTTTTATGTCCTTATCTCAAAGTAATTTGTTTTCAGTATCAATTAAAGAATAAAATGAATATAAAATAATATTTTCTTTTGGAAGTATACATTTTTTTTTAATTTAATAATTTTTTTATTTGTGTTTTTTTTTCATTTAGCAATATTCTAAAAACATTACTAACAATGTGGCATTACGCAGTACGCATATGTCCAAGAAAGTAAAAAAGAAATAATCATCTCATTCTTGCATCAGAAAGATCGCATACATTTTGCATGCGATCCGGTTCCCTACAGGATAGCGTCAAATGAATAGAATTTCTTCGAGCTATTGAACTAATTTTATATTATCAGTATTTATTATTGTAAAACATTTATGCAGGTATCGGAAAACTAATTGATTTTTGTTACATCTGTCAGGTTCAAAATAAAGTATCATCCAGAAGAATCAGTGAAAAGGAAAGAAGAGCAGTTTTCTGCTTTGAAGGTACGTAAATTAACAGACATACTGTTTTTAAAATCAAAGATAAGTGATGTCTGATTTATAATGTCCAACTCATTACAGAAACGTGTTGAGGTGTTCTTGGAAATGTTAAACAACCACGAAATCGATAAGGTGTCAGTCGATGCTGATCAAACTGACAGTTTATTGCATTTGCTTGATGCTGTAGTCATCAAGCTCGAAGGTGGCACTGAGGAAGATCTTAAAGTTCTGGACATCAAGCCCCCGAGTCAGCCAGTCAAAGAAAGTTCGACCAAAGAGATTGTAATCAAGAAAGAAGAAGATAAGGAATTAAAAGAAGCAGGTACTGAACAAAAAATTGCTTAACGTAAACTTATTCAGTCTATATATGTGCACTTCTTCAATAAATAAACAAACTTCTTTCATTTTCAGTCAAAGTAAAAATTGAAAATGAGAAAAAATCGGAGGAAACCGAGAAGCCAAAGGAAGAAGCAAAAGAAGAACCCAAGGAAGAGAAGCACAACGGTGACGTAGAGATGAAGGAACCGGAAAAGGAGGAGACAGAGGAAGTTCCAGAAAAGAAAGATGAGGAAAATGACACTAGTATAGAAAAGGAAGAGAAAGGAGAAGAAAAGATGGAAGAAGAAGAGGAAAAAGAAGAAAAAGAGGCAGAAGAGGCGGTTGAGAAACCTCAGGAGCCTACTACAAAAAAGCGAAAAAGGACCAACAGTAATAGTAGTACGAGTAGTAGCAGTAGTAGCAGTTCCTCTGACAGCGCCGACAGCAATAAACCCGCTACGCCGCCTGGTCCACCTCGTAAGTTTTCACCTTTTACTTTCTATAAAATTAATATTAAATTTTACGAATTTATTATAATATATTTACAATGTTTGATCTTATTGATTTAGCTACTGAAGATAAGGTGGAAGAGAAAGGAAATAAGGAAGAAAACAGTGAAAAGCCCAGTGAAGAAAAGAAGAACGAAAAGTCTAAGAAAGAAAAGACTCCTGAACCTGAGGTTGAAAAGCCAAAGAAGAAGTCAGTTGATACAGATGCAGTGATAGACTTAGCTAATGAAAAGGAACCACGAGCTCTTCACAAAACTAGTAGTATTTTCCTCAGAAACTTGGCTCCGACGATTACGAAGGCAGAAGTTGAAGCTGTAATTATCTTTGATATATAGGTTTTATTTGATTCAAACCATTTACATTATGACTAAGATTATTTTATTTTAGATGTGCAAACGTTTCCCTGGTTTCTTGCGTGTAGCCATTGCCGATCCACAACCAGAAAGAAGATGGTTCCGCAGGGGATGGGTCTCCTTTGAAAGAGCTGTCAATATTAAAGAAATATGTTGGAGTTTAAACAACATAAGGGTAAATTTTATACTCATTCTTGTAAATATAAATACGATAACATATGTTATATTTGATACTCATTTAATGTTTCTGATACATTTCAGTTAAGAGACTGCGAGCTTGGAGCAATTGTAAACCGTGATTTGTCTCGTCGTATTCGTACTGTCAATGGTATTACGTGCCACAAACAAATAGTAAGAAATGACATTAAGCTAAGTGCAAAGATCGTGCATAATTTAGACAATCGTTCCGGATTATGGGTAGAGGATAAGAAAGCAGCTTTAGCTGAAGAAGAAGCCAAGAAAGAGCAATCTGCTAACGATATTGAACAAGCAGTGAGTAAACAAAATTAGTATACATCATGAAATTCTAATTTTTCTGAAAAACAAATTTTTACATGATAATAAACTGTTTTAGGCATTTGGATTGTCGTCGAAAAATCCAATTTTGAAAAATATAACTGATTACCTTATAGAAGAGGCATCCGCGGAGGAAGAAGAATTACTTGGAGTTTCAGGAGATCATGAAGAGGGGCAACTATCAGGTGAAGGAGAGGAGAAAGTCGAGAAAGATCCTGCTCTTGTTAAAGTATGTTTCAACTGGAATCCTCAGATTTTTCTTTATAATTCCGTTGTAAAATCTACAAAATACTATGTTTTTTAGGTTTTAGATAAGTTAATTTTATATTTGAGGGTAGTACATTCTGTTGACTACTATAATCATTGTGAATATCCAAATGAAGATGAGATGCCAAACCGATGTGGGATAATGCACGTTAGAGGATCGCCACCAGCCGGCAAGGTTCCTAGCAGTGAATTGACGGAATACTGTAGAAACTTTGAGAGCAAAATGGCTGCATTCCTGGCGCCGGTGGCCACAGTTAATCCCTCCGACTTCGAAAAACTTGGTTCTAAGAACGCTGAAAAGTAAGTATTTCTATGTAATTCAATGCAAAGTTTAACATTAACTTACTGTATTACTTTAATTCTCTAATAGTGAGGTAGAGAAGTTCGTCCAGGCAAATACGCAGGAATTGTCGAAAGATAAGTGGCTGTGTCCGCTCAGTGGTAAGAAGTTCAAGGGTCCAGATTTCATACGCAAGCATATCTTCAACAAGCATGCGGAAAAGGTCGCTGAGGTGAAGGCCGAGGCCGAGTATTTCAACAACTACCTGAAGGACCCGAAGAGGCCGCAACTGCCAGAGCATCCGGGTAACAAAGCACCACCTAGCAGCAGCACCAGAGAGGGTTATACGCCTTTCAACTCCGGAGGGTATGATTATTTTTCGTGAATCTGAATCTTTGTTTGATTGAAAGTCATGGGCAGCTTTTGATATTTTTGATTAAACAAAAATTTGATCCTTATGAAACCAAGAGTATTAATAATCATGAGCTTAGTTTTACAAAATTAATGAAATTCATTTTATCTATGTAAATGGCTAATTTGGATTCTATTGATATAAATTCGCATTTAAAATATGATAGCTATGCTTAAATTTAATAACTAACTCCATGAATAGGTTTATGCCCATGGCTCAATATTCTCATTCCTAATACAGGGACTGAATATGTGCATCAGAGTGTATGTTTTAAGTAGGAAATTCAGTTGTAGTTAGAAGTTTGTAAAATGTAGTATTATCAGCTTTTTTCTTCATTTTTTTTTTTGCACGAATAATAATCTTTATGTATTATACAGTGGAAACCGCGACTAGCTCTATTTTTTTTTATTTTAAAATGTAATTGTTATTATTTAGGTACAGTGATTAATCATAAGTTTATTTATCAGTAAGCAATCTCTCTTTTAAAATAAAAAATAATCACATGGTTTCCATAATACTCTAAGTTAAATTGTTTAAGCACAACACGTTTCTGAACATTTATTATTTTTTTGCACTAAAAGTTCTGTAGAAAACCATTTCTGTGACGCTTCGGTCCCTGACATCATAAAAAGTACCTTTTTGTGTTTACATTCATTTAAGCTCTCGGCCTCCCAGTAGATTCACAGGAAACTATGGTGGTAATTTTGGAGGCAATCGTGGCGGTTTTGGCGGTGGCTACGGCGCTGGATTTGGTGGAGGTTTCGGCGCACCAAGAGGCAATCGAGGCGGATTCAACAGAGGACGGTAAGATATATTCAAATACAAATTTTTTTGTATATTAGTTGCACATTCCATTAACTTTGAAGTGAATTTGTTGCCAATACAAGAAATTCCCAAATATACTGTGTATAATTAACAGCATGTTATGTAACCTGTTAGAAAATTCACCATAAGGTTGGCAGAAACTGACCAGCCACATGTAATTTATATAGGTTTACCAGAATAATATGGTCAATTTTCTATCAGGATGGAGTTCATAAAAATACATATGCAAAACCATAAGCACAATTGCCGATTTGGTTTTTTTTAAAATCAGTCACAATTTTTCAAAGGTTTACAATGAAATCTTTACAATTGAGGAAACTTTATATTGGTACAACGTTTACTCTATTCTTTGCTAACCAGATCTGGGCACTTTTCATCCTTAAACATTCATCTTTCGTTAACAATACTAATTTTATGTTTTTAATTTAAAATTTCATGAAGATGACTTGTTTTGAATTGCTTGCAAGAGAGTTTATAAAGGTTTGTATTTTAATTCTTTGTATGAAAAGTGCTCATTTCTGACACCGACGTACCATTCAGAGGAGCTCTAGTTTGAATTGAAAAATAAAAAAAATATTTGCACAATTTTTCACGTAGAAAAAAAAATTATCCAAAAACAATCAATGATGTCTTTCCAGGGCTGCTCCGGATTCGACGTCAAGACCAATAATTAGTTATAATGACCTGGACCAGCTCGATACGGATTTGTTTTGAATTGTTGCTATTCAATTAGAAAGTATTATCTGTGCTAACAAATTTTAAATCTTGATTCTGTAACATTCTGTAACACTTTAGCAAAGTATTTAGTGAAAGAAAATGGCGTGTACAGAATATTTGAGGCAGTAGGTAAAGGGACGAAAATCAATATTTTAGAGTTACAAAGTCAGCACATTAAAATAATGACTGCTTGTTAAAGACAAAAAACATTTACTTATTCCTTAAATAAGTGAAGTTCGCTTTGAATTTAATCTGTAAAAATTTTTAGAAGAACTTTTTATAATGTCGTATTTATAGATCAGTTTTATTTTACTAAATAAATAATGATCTTGTACATACACATAAACGGATCATTCTGAATTAATATAAAAAGCAAACAAATAAATTTATTTGTTAAATTGATTTTGCCATACTTCTTTTATTTTCATCCCTATTCCACTTGCGCATGTACACACATACATCTTGTCCAGTTGGTCTCGAAAATAAAAAGTCTTTCTTGTGGTATGATACAAAAATTTTATTTTTATAAACTAATCTTTTTTTTTTGTCTTTTCAATGAACTATTGCAGTGGTGGAGGCGAATTCAGGCCCGTAATCCATTATCGAGATCTCGATGCGCCAAGAGAACCCGATGAATTTTTATAAAAACGACAGTTTATTAGGCTCATTGAATATACACGTATGAAAAAATGACTTGCCAAAAAGCAAAACTCATTCAGGGCTGGAAGTACGTAGAACAGTTAACTTATTTTTTCGGATGTCATTATAAAATTATAAAATAATGAATATATTTTGTGATATACGATAAACTTCTAAACTAGAGTAAGTCTTATAAAGATCTTTTCAGATGCGCTATACTAAAATATTCTTATTCATGGAATTAAAATCACAAATTTATTTGAGTTCTAACTTGTGCAGCTGTGGATCTCTATTAAGATAAACGTGTATTCATTGATGTTAACTCAGATGGCGCATATAATTGTGACTAAACGTGAATATAACTAGGTAGTTCTTTCTTGACCTTTTAGATTTTAAGTAAATGATTGTTGTTATTTTTGTATACAAAATTTAAAAAAAACTATTTTGAAGCAAATCACTTGTTTTAACTTATTTAGATAGTTTATTTAAATCAAGTGATTGTATTCCAGCCCTGTTCAATAATTTTTTTCGGAGATTTTTTCATTTGCTCACTGACTGGCGATAAACTTGCGGATATATATTTGTAAAGATATACTTATATATCGATTCATTCGTACAATGTAAATATGTCAAAGAAGATAATGAGCCTAATAACTCAAGGGCACGAGAGGAATAAAAGCTTTCTCAGCGTACCTTTTTTTACACTGACTTCAAAGGAAATAAAATTCCATGGTACGACATATTACGCAATATTGTTTTGTCATTTGTGTTTATTTTTCAATTTTTTCGACTATATTATGTACAATTCAGTAAAATATACAAAAAATCGATTCTTTGTATAAGATGTCACAATTGAATCACGTATAATTCATGTATATGTGTAAGAATGAAAAAAATAACTAAGAAACAAATACACAATAATAAGAACAAAACATCACACTTGCTTACTCATTTTCCTTCTTTATAGCATTAATATTTTTGTTGCGAATAATAATATATAGCAATACAAATAATAATAATAATAATAATAATAATAATAGTTATAATTATAGCAATAATAATAGTAATAATAAATTTTGCTATTTCTACCTATACAATCGAATACATATATATTATTCGCGTCTTATTCCTTTCTCATAATTCGAAATACTGCAAGATTATCCGAACAGCACAGTGGAAAAGTCACAACTTTTCGACTTGTCAGCTCTCTTACATTATCTTTATAGTACAAATTTGCGCTCAGCGTCATTATTTATATATTTAATATGTATATTTAACAAGTAAAAAATAATGTTCGTACAACAGCATGTGTGTGCCGTCGATGCTTCGCAAGCGAGGAAACACGATATATTTTCTTCATTTTTTAAAATTCTTATTTCGATTCTTTTTTTACAATCGCTCTCGGCAGTGTTGCTCGTCGCTGCGGTCGCCGCAGTCGTCGAAGCCATTGCACTTGTCGCCCTTGTCGATGCATCTGCCATTGCTGTAAGAAAATATCGAATTTTAAAAGAAATATTTGAATTTTATTCTTGTAGAAACTTTGACGATTGTTAAATTGCAAGATTTTAGAGCAACTGTATAATAATGTGTGATCTATTTTTTCAATCTTGTTTCTTACAATATGTTTTTCCATCATCAATTTAATGTTATGTTTAGATTGCATTTTTATATTCGTTCAGGCATAAACGTTACACAATCTTTAAAACTCATATAAGGCAAGTAATGCCATTTGCACGCCCCATAAAGTTTTATTGACTCACACGTATATGTACTTCCTATTAATAAAATTAAAGACAGCAAGAGTATATTTTTTGCCAATTATGAATTACACTCTCGTTTACTGCGGCGTTATGAGAATTTGGTTGACACTTTCTAATACAATTTTTAATTATACAATAAAAAACGATTATTGCGCTGAAATGTACGAAATTAGTCTTTTAAATTTGTTTACAAATTTGTGAATCTACAATAATCTATTATAAAAAAAAGCACAGATATCAAAACTCGAAGAGATTTCATTTAAATTTAATCACTTATCGCACTTACAATAATTAATATAATATGCGATTAAAAATGTATCAGTGATACGTTTCTCAACACCTCTATCTAAAAACAAGCGTCGCTAATCTCTCAGCCAATCAAGCCGCAAATCAATTCACGAGCACAGCGTCCAATACATCACCCTCCGGAACCAGCATCGCGACACTAAGCCGACGGCCAACCAAAGAAGTTACGCGATCGGCAACAGGTTTCACGCGAACATTCGGTGTATGTAAAGGACGCGTGGGCGCGAACCGCGTGTTACGCCACTATAAGCGACTTTTTCGCATAAATAACTCTGCCTCTGGAATGTAACTACACGTACCATATAACACAAGTTCAGATAGGCGCGAATTTCGATATTACTCGCTCTGGAGAGAAGGAGCTTATTTATAGGTTATCCGAATAGCGGAATTACAGTCGTCTCGCGATCGATATACGCGTCCGAATGTACATCTTGGGAGCCTATACCACGAGTGTGTATGTGTTTGTAGATAAGGTTTATAAGGTATAGCGGGAGATAAGCCGAGTTAGCGGCTGTTTTATACCGGCCAATTATGCAAATGCCGCTGCGGAGAAAGAGAGATGCGCTGAAAGATGTGGGAAAAGAGATAAGGCTTCCAGAGCGCGAGATCACCGGTTGTGTATCGGTATATGTGTGTATATACGAATTAATCCGAGGAGAGGTTTGGCTCTGTACGATTGATTGAGGTGGTGGTGGAGAAACGGAAATACTGTGTGGATGATACGAGATATGCCGAGTAGTCGAAGATGGAAGTGAATGCCGGCTTCTGTGCAGTCTGTGATTTTCGAACTGAAATTCGAGAGTAATGCGCGGTTCTACAGGATGTCTGAATTTACTTACGAATCAAAGTCGAAAGGCTTCTTTTTTGTACTCTTTACTTTTTCTTTTACTGATTCAAAAATATCAGATCCGCGTGTATATTGCATGCATTAATTAAAAGATAAATTATTCAAGAATTAAAATTATTTTCAGTACTTTAGTTTTTTGTTTTCTCCTTAGCTCGCTCAAAATATTAGATCTCATATCATTGCATTTATTAAATGATAAAATTGCTCAGGAGTTATATTATATATCTTCAATCATTTTTCGAAGTAAAGCAATATGTAATAAAATTTTAGAATCGAATGAATATCATATTCAAACAATTTTTCAGTCTGCTAAATACACACTTAAGCATCAAATTGACAATTCACCTCAAGCAATAAATAGCCAGTTTCAAGTATAATAATATACATTACCCAATATAAAAATCTAAAATGAGACCGACGGACAATCGAGTTCAATTGCCACATCAGCTCGCGAAAAAGTTCCAGCTTTACGACCGTCCGATTTAATAAACAAATCATTATACGCAATTAAAGGTATTTCCTCAGGACAGTATAAACGCGAGCCGCACGCAAAGCTCAAGATGGTCATTCGCGACTTGCTTCAGTACGAATATAATTATAATTGTCGGCATAAAGCGTATAATTTATCCTCCGCCCCAGATTGAATATTACGATAATTTAAGCTTAGTTTACGCGAATTCTAGACTACATATACAGCTTCTAAAACAGCTCGTCGCTGTTTTGCATATATGCACGCGTATAGTATATAGACACACGCCCCGTATCCATCAAAGCCTGCGCACACAACCCTTTCAACGACTCGAACAATTAGCCAAATATTCCAAAACAAAGATGCCGCACGCACGCGATGTGTCTCTCGCGCTATTTGCATAATTACACTTGTAAATAATACGTATAAATACGTCTCTGCAAAAGAGAGATAGGAGATATAGGATTTACGGGCGCGCCGACACCGCGGGCGACAGTTCGTAAATTACGCAATTTACTCTCGTCCTCTCTCTTGCTCTAAGCATCCATCATTATTCCATTAGATTCAATAAATTCGGTCGATCTCTCCTGGCGGCTTATTTAATTAGTTTGAGGATTATGTAGCGCAACTAGTGATTGATAAACGCTTAGAAATATATGAGCGATCGCGGAAGGGAGAGACACTGCTGTAATTTTAATTTAGAAATATGTATACAGCGACGTGAGGAGAGAGAGAGAGAGAGAGAGAGAGAGAGTTAAACTCTTGAGTTATTCACTCG
>UCOJ01001987.1:0-17345 GCA_900474305.1 Cecidostiba fungosa
ATATACATTTATTAGCATCAATTATTACGTTCATTATCGATTGAAAATGATGTAATGAATTAATGAATTTGAAGTTCGAAATTCTGTATAGCTGTGAACTCGTGTAAACACAACTGAAGTGTATCGCGCATGCGCCGCGTCAGCTGCAGACACAGGCTTGTAGGAGTCTTGCGTCTGTTATATTTTATTAACCAACGGCGTTAGTGAACCGTTGGTCAATGCAAAGACGTAAACCATTTTGGTTGGATTATTTTCTGCCAGGGAACTGGATATTTGTTTAATTTCTACGGAGATAACATAGATATTTAATAGAAAAATATTTAAACTCAGCTTATAACTGTTTTTGCTAAATTCTTTTTAACAATACTCCGTGCAGAATATTTTTGGTTTCTAAAAATTGATAAAGGCACCCATAAGCCATCTCAAAATGCAATCGATATCCGGGCCTCAGTTCTATTTTTTCTGCTACCCCACCAAACAGCTCCTAATCGTCGTATCGACTTTACATAAGTATATTAAATATTCGTTCTTTTTTGCAGGTTCATTTTCATTCGTTCACTTGTTCGCGTACAAAAACGTTCTAATTCTATTTTCTAAAAAGAAAAATCTACGGGGATTGAATAAGTAAAATTAGCTATCAAATACAGTTACAGAGTATTTATTATGATCCTAAAACATTATTTGATCAGGATTTATTTACTTAACTTACTTGGACGATATGCGCAAACAAAAATTAATAATAACTTGATTCCAACTGGGAAGAATTGTGAATATCAGAAGATGGTAAGTATATAAATATTTTGGAATATATTATTTTTTCGTGAGAATTATAAGTAGTTATGCACTGTGTATTGACTGTTGTAGATCAAACTGCTCGACTTCTGTTTGATCGAAACGAAGTCAACTATTGTATTTACTGATGAGGGTTCAGAAGAACCGAATTTTTTTAAATTCTTGTACAATCACAATATTATTCCGATAAACTTGTTCGGGATTGTTGGAAATAATTTGCTAAAATATCACAAGCGTATTCGTTACATTGACGCTTTGAATGAGACTGTTATCGAACAGAAGACGTATCCAATTACTACTGCAATAATTTCCGTATCATCTTTATCTACTTTCGAAAAAACATTGGAAAATTTAAGAAATTCAACTTGGTGGAATCATGAGGCATATTTTATTATTGCGAATAATCATATTACAAGTAGCTGTTACATGGCACAAGAATTTTTATACGTCGCATGGGCGTACAATATTTTATCCACGTTGTATTTATGCAGACATTATGACGACCGTCTATTGATATATACTTACAATCCTTATTCATATCTTGCACCGAATTTTTGGAATGCAGCACCAACCTATAACACTTCAAACGTGCACTGGACATTATTTCGAAAACCATTGGATGACATCTATGATTGGTCGATATCTGATAGTAAGTACCTATAGTATGAAGAAATTCCGCAAAAAGCTATATGAAGAAATCTTTTTAATTTCGCCAGTTAGAGGGGTTGGAGAATGGCAAATTTTCAGGACCCGATAACACCTTTCCAACAAGATTTTTTTGTTCATTATGTCATACAATGTACAGAAAGTCAGTGTTCAGCCATTCAAATTCAACGAAAAGTAGCCATTGTTCGATGGTATTATGTACTCAATATCTGCGAGGGCACAAAAGAAAAATCTATACTTGTAGGCTCAAAGTACGAGAAAAGAGCTTCAATTTAAAAGAAACGCTAATAATGGTCGTACTTTGAGCCTATAAGTATGGATTTTCCGTTTGAGCCCTCAGACTTTGAGTACATATGTCATCGAACACTGGCTACTTGTTGTTGAATTAGAATGGCAAAGCACTTTTTTCTCACGTGTTCCACTGATTTTTGTAGCTTGTATGACATGATTAATGAACAAAAAAATCATGCATTTTAAAAATTTGCCTTTCTCTGATGACCCCTATAACTCGAAAAATTAAAGGTTTCCTCGTATAGCTCCCTATTTGGACTAAAAGTAACCCTTATATGCGTAAACTAAATTTTTTGATTTTTATGATATTTTAAAAACATATTATTAAAGGCATTTTTTAATTGTTTACTTAATCATATGTAATTAAAAAATTCTGTATTAACAAATAATTACTGTTTATAATCACAGATACTGTGCACCGCAGTTTGTTTTTCGATAAAGTAAAAAATTTAAATGGATATAATTTAAAAATAGTTCTCGTGGAAAATAAGCATTGGTATCGTATTGATTACACCAAAAGAGAATACGACCGTTTCAATGATTGCTTCGATTTTAAACTCATGAGCATAGTTTTAAAATATATAAATGCAACAATCACTGTAAAAAAACATGAATCTACCATTTTCTCTGACAATAATCATTCCTTACAAGGAATGGGAAAGGATTTAATGTTTAGATCTGCCGACATGTCGATGATTGTATTCTATATACGAAATTATTGGAAAACGCAAACTTATCCATTCGCTGCTGGTTCGCTGAAGATCATAACGCTAAACAGGCCAACCTTGTATAAGGAACGATTAAACATACGATGGTTCTTTAAAGTATGGAGTTTTTGTGTTATAATTTTCTTAGTGTTTATTTATGCCTTGAAGCATATTCTTAATGTATCAATGCACACAGCTGGTGTCGAATTTGTTCGTATTTTTGTTCAGTCATCAGCCCTCCGAATACCGTATAATTCATCTAAAAAAATACTGTTTATTACATTTATAATTATTACTTTTGCATTTAGTTCGTCTATACAAAGCTTATTACTTGCAGAAACAGCTACTAATAATCAATTTGAACCGATTAATACATTTGAAGATTTGATTAGGTCAAATCTACCAGTTTATGGATTGTTAGCTAATAAAGATCTAATAGCGTCAACAGAAATTAAAGAACGATTTCATGGGTTATTAAATGAGTCCTGTTTCGAACGTATTGTTAAAAGTGAAAATATAGCATGTTTAAAATCAAGCATAAATTCCATAAACTTCATAGAAGAATCGACATCAATTCATATATCAACAGAGAGTTTAGTGGACAAATATTTAGTATATAATTTTGCAGAAGATTCGCCATTTCGTCACGATTGTAATTTAATTTTATTAAAATTGAGTGAATGTGGTGTAGTACAATTTATTCTAAAGCTTAAAAAGACACTCGAAATAATAAATAATACTACAAATGAAAACGTTTTATTAGAAAGAGTGACCATTTTAAACATAATAGTGATTCTTCGTATCTTAGTAGCAACTTGGTTGGTAGGGATATTATATTATGTTGTGAAGTATTTATTGTCAAATTCAAGATATAAGTATCGATGCTTGAGAGGAATAACCCGAACCCCCCAAAGTCAGCCAAATAGAGGCGATTAAAAATTCTAAAAAAATTTGAGTTTCAACTTATACTGTTTTTCGCTTTACAAGCGATTTTTTGTTCAATAAATTTAAACTCGGTCAATAGTTCAAATTCATTGTACGAATAATACAAATGCAATTTTATGATCGTCGTGCACTTATGTAAACAACTTACGTATACACGCAAGCTCAAGAAGCGGCGAAAGCGAGAATTCCTTAACGATGAGCAGCCTGTGTAGAACCGAGATAAATTATTTAGTTAAGTTTAATTAATGCACTGCAGTTGAGAGACAATTACGCATACTAGACTTCTTCACGCGCGATATGGTGGTCGCAGGTGTTGCCGGCTTGCATGCGCTCTTCATTAATGAAGCTCTATCTCTGTGCTCTCAGAAGTTCGGGCGATAAACTGCGTTGGCAAAGTGCCGATAAAGTAGATACGATGAGCCAGGCTCTGCGTGTTAAAAGCATTTTTATGCGTAATTTGCGGCGTCGGATTATCTTTAAGTTATACTTTTTTCACTCAGTGTTGCGTTCTGATGTAGCCTGCAAGTACTTGAGATACATAAAGCAATAAAAATACGTTTGAACCGATTTTGGAAACATTTTTAGAGTTGAGTGTGATGCATTGGAATGTAATAAAAATATCTAACCACTAGTTTCTGTTTTATTTAATAAGCCTAGCAAAAACGTAAGAGTTCTACTGTTTAAGGTAAGTGGTTAGCACGATCGACTGCCTTGCTGGATATCCAGTCAAAGCTTAAATAGCTTCTTGATCGCTTATCAACCGTAGCCAATAACAGTCGCAATATAAGCAAAAATTTTAGTCCCAAAGGCTTGTCCAATGACCGATTATATATTCTTTCTGTCGGCAGATTTATATCAAATTTCACGGCGATGATATCTGTAACGAGCCGCGCGTTGGTCCGGGGAAAAAGGTAGAGAAGAGATCTCGCTTGTCTAGTTTGGAGATTGATGCGCTCGAGCGTGGTTTCTTGTCGTGAAGATTTATTAAAAAATGCGCGAGCAATGCAGGATATAGAATAAGGGGGAAAAAAATAATTAAACATATAAGTAGCGGGATTTCGGAGATTGTATCATCAGAACTTAATTAATTTACGACGATTTAATGCCCAGTTAGAGATTCTCGGTTTTGTACGGAAGATTTAGAGCTGCCATTAGGCTGATGCTGACCCCGCAAATTTATTCTGTCGAGAAATATGATCTCTAAATATGTGGAGCCAAAACTTCCATCATTAGGCTATATATCGATTAATTTATCGAATACGCAGTGTGATAAAATATACACCGATCTGGTAGATAAAAAAATGTCTCATTGCGCAATCGAAAATGCAATATCGCGCATATACCTAATTTACGCGGGGCAAACACACATATCTCCTACAAGACCGCGGACCGTTACAGCAGCCAAACACGTATATATATATAAGAATTCGGCTGTTTTAAAGTATAGCTCATCTGCTCACATATCTCGCAGCCATATACAATATATATACATACATACGTATATTATATATTATCCTCTCTCTCGTCTTTTACACAAGCTCGTTTCCGGCGCGCCGCGTATATCTCATCAACGAATCCGACTTAATTAACGCTTTAATAAATACGATTTAACGGTCCAGCTTCCGCGCGATTCGGAAAGGAAAGAAGGGGGTAAAAAAACGAGGCGAGAAGAAGAAGGGCTTACACACCGCAGGGTACAGCCGAGTCTCACGCGTGCGCGTAATTCATGCGCTCGCGCGAGCATATAGTCGCGGAAGTTATGTATACCGCTGCTTTCGACCTCTCTCTCTCTCTACGAGCGTGATATTACGCGTATATATATGTGCTGTTGTTGTGTAGGCACATGTTGTTGCGGCACACAGTGTCGTGCAGTGCACGGTATAGCGTTCGGCTAGCTTTTTAACGTTGGAGTCAGCTGCGGATGAGAGGACCGAAGTTGGCTGCATCAGTATTATTAGCCGCTTAATTATATTCATTAAGCGTATTCAAATGCGCAGTTGTTATCGCGAGCGTAT
This sequence comes from Cecidostiba fungosa, assembly GCA_900474305.1. Taxonomy (NCBI): domain Eukaryota; kingdom Metazoa; phylum Arthropoda; class Insecta; order Hymenoptera; family Pteromalidae; genus Cecidostiba; species Cecidostiba fungosa. The sequence continues at coordinate 5,417 of UCOJ01001987.1, forward strand.
AACAGGGCCTATTTTAGGTGGGAATCCGTGTTCTCGGGCTTGTTCGCTAACGAATGTATACGGAATATTAAGATCCGCTTATGATAGTAGCAGCTTCTCTTCACATCTATGTGAATAATCGCTCTCCTCAGGCCTGATATGCGAACTGTTTCGTATATTAATATGACATGTTTATTTACTTTTGACGAATCGCGCCTCATTTTTTAATACAGCACACCTGCTTTGCATAATGTACAAATAAGCAAGGTCATTGACCAAAGCCGTATTAAACTTAAAGCATCACGCACCGCTTGCGAGAGAGGTCGATTCGAAAGTTCATCTTTATTCATAGCCGTCACATCACTAAGTAAGTCATATATGCGGCCGAGTGATGGTGTATCCCGTAAAAAAGTGACATTCTACCATTATAGAAGTGTCTGCGTCAATATGACAGCGTCGAGTTGTTGGCATCTCTCAGGACAATACACATACGCCGAGAAATTATTTGTATACTGCACACAGTACATACACACAGTCGGCGAGTAATTTATAGTGCGCTCATTGGCCATAAGAGTGATTTATGAAGGAATGCTAATGTGTCTCCGCGTCTCCCTGTCAGCGTGGGTACCTCTATTATATAGTTACACTCGACACGTCGAAATTTCGCCAGTCATCCTGTGGAATCGCTCGATTGCAGTGCGAGAATTCGCGTCGTGTGTGCAGTGCGTCTGCAGTCATTTTCGCGAGAACGGACACGTCCCTTTCTATATACATACGTATGTGGAATTACGGAAAAAACATTTGATTTATCATCATTGTACTGATGTCAGATTTCGCAATCGACGCTGTTAATTTAATAAATTCGATAGTAAACTATTCGAACATTATACCCCGCGTAAAAATAAAAATGATCTTTTGCAGATCTTTCGCGGCTGATAGGTAAGTAATTTGTTTAATGAAGTCGAGATCTTTTTAATATAAATAAAGATGTTTTTATACAATTTTTGTATTTAAAATAAATAAAAAAATTGTATAAAAACATCTTTAATTTATATTAATCTGCGAAGGATCTGCAAAAGATCTGAAGAAGATGAAGCCTGTTTAGTGGGTGGATCATCTCAAAATGTTTCTTATATGAGACAAATCTTTTTGAGATTTTTCAGTGATGATTTTTATTTTCCTTGACGTTGTCAACGAGCGCATATATATTCATATTAAAAGGATCAATTTCCGCAACTTGACGGTTCAACAGAAAACTACAATTAAATTCACTTTTTCCCGCGACAGCAAAAACAGATGACTCTCCTCCGGCATCACAGCCGCGTGAGAGGATAACAAAAACTACGCACAAAGAGGAGAGCTGCCGCGCGCGAAAGCATCGCACGCAGAGAGTGACGCGTGAATACGAGCTACTACTATACGGCGATTTCAATGCCCGGCCACCTGCACAGTAAGAGAGAGAGAGAGAGAGAGAGAGAGACGGCCTACGCGCGCACGCACTCGGCGCGCGATAAAGGAAGTCGAGCATTCTTCGCGAGCGAGAGAAGGAACGCGGGCGACATGTCCGGGGCAATCGCGCGAATTCCCTGCGGACGCGATTATAACGCCCATGAGAGTTAGAGGCGCCTTACGAGAGGGAGAGAGCGTAAAAAGGATCGCGAGGTAAGTAAGATATACAAGAGCGGGGAAATTTCTTCCTGACTCTTCTTGCCTCGTTTCTTCGTCTCTATTATTCTCTCGCTCTGCCTTTATACTTCTTCGGGATGGCTTTTGGAATTGCGGAAGGACGCTGCAGAGAGAGAGAGACAGAATTTTAGTACGCTCGTCATCAACGGCGTTAACGGACTTTTTTCGCCTCTTGTCGATAGAATGAGTATTTTCAAGAAATACGTGTGTGTCTTGATAACACCTGACCAGTTAAATTCATTTGCAACAAAGAAATACTAAAAAGTAAGTATTCTAACGGGTGGTTGATAAAGTATTGTTTTCGAGATCGCTGACATGCTTTGAGCGCGAAATTCAAATGTCAATGAATCTAAACAAGCCAATATATAACAACTCCGGCTATAGTCTCGTCATTATATTCCACATGAAAATGCTCATAAAATTTACAAAAAAAAAAACAGTCGAGCTGCCTGAAAAACTAAAAAAAAAAAACACGAGTAAACAAGAACATCAACAGTGTGCGCTCTCCAGTATCTCGTATACTGCGCTGTTATACGCACTCCGCAGTCCCATGTATCTTCTTTTTCAGCAGTAGCACCGCGTAAAACGCATCCTGGCGCGCAGTTTACGTCTCGTCAACAACTCTCCTGCGCCGCAGCATCAATCGCGACGACTCGCAAACCGCGAAAACATCATACAGAGTATATATAGCTGAGAAGGAAAAAGGAGCCTAGAGCTAAGCTGAGAAGGATAATTTCGCTTTATATGTGTGCATATATATAGAGCTGCGTCTATAAAGGTATAAGGTGTAGCCTTATATACGCGACAGCCGATCATCGACGCTCCGCCGCGGCTTAGCTCTCTGTATATATAATATGACGTCAATGCGCGCGATAACTCTTCGAGTTCTTTGGCGGGTTTGCTCGCGCCGCAAGGGTAACGCGAGCTCGCAGAAGCTCGAGAGGTCCTTGCTCCTGGCTTATAAGGAAAGTGAGTCCGGTGTATACTGACGTATAGATGAGCACCTATATCGGAGGGAAATTACCCAGGAGATCGGGGTGTCGGGTTACTTTGAATTACGCTGTCAACCAAGCCACTTTGCTTTTGTAAACAGTAATTACTTTGGAATATATCGAATTGTAGATATATTTTACCCGCTGATTTATGATTCGATATCGCTATATGATGATGAAGATGCGCTTGTATACCGATTTTCAAAAATTTCACGCGGGCACAAGGGAATCTTAGAATTGACTTTATAATTATAACCTGTATAGATAATCTGATTTATCGCGCACGCACTCCTTGTCATGGAGAGAACTTTATTCATTTGATAATATATCGATATCGGCTTGAACAGCCAATGAAAGTGATCCGGCGTATCACTGCAATATCAACAGCGCGCAACTACTTCAATCGTCGCTTCAATCACTCATTATTTTCTTCACCCCCGTCATTTCTAAAGCTCCGTATCGTACACCGCAAATACGATCAATCGGTAACGATGACGCGGCTCATATCCTGTCTCTCATTGAATAAATTAAAAAGATCGAACGCCCACGCGCGACGATCTCTCGTTTCCCTTTGCCGATATTTCGCGAGAATCGCCGATAACGAGCCGGAGTCTGATGGAAAAAGCGTTGCGCTTCTTGGAATATACTTGAGGATGAGAAGTGCGCTTGAGTCACTCTCTCGAGCATTATGCGCAGCGGCGCTTGGAAAAAAAAGTAGGAAACGTGTGGATAGCGATAATAATAGCCTGCTGAGTTGTGCAATTAGAAAGAATTTCATTCAGCGGCGATAAATTATTACGAGAGGTGAATCAGATCTGATTTGCGCAGAAATTTATGTTTTCACAGGAGAGAAGAAAACGCGAAGCTAATATTTATATACTCCTACTACTGTAAGATCGCCCTTATCTTTCACCATATAGTAGATATTGTCGAGTGTGGGACTGGCTGAGTCGAGATGTGTGTTATTGTTTGTTTAGCCGTTTGATTTGTGTAATTAGTAGATGGATTATGATGATGCTTGTTGAGCTTCTTGAGAACGAACACACTGTATGAAGCTAGTTTACTATTATGTCTCTATTTTTTATTATCAACCATATACCTATATTCTTTGATTCTTGTTCTTTTGAAAATTCTCTCGAAGGATAAAACACTCTCATAGCCGTTTCATTACTGTACGAATATAAGTGAGCCCTTACGTAATATGTAATTTGTCTGACACGCATTATCTCGTCACAGCAAGTATCAAAAAAGCGTCTGCCTTTTATACTTGACAGCTAAATTTTTCGGCATTCGTTCCGCAGCCATCTCATTATTACACCACATCGTCCAAAATTCTCCACCTGCAAATCGTTTGATATCGATCTTTTTTTTAGATACAGTATTTAATACATTCAAAATATTAATTTTGAAATAGACTTTAGTACAGAATTCTAGAAAACCCCCATACGAAAAAAGCAAACGGTGCGCTTCGATTCAACGCGTTGCAGAAACGGCTGCATTGTGGGCGCGCGCGAGATGATGTACGGCGTTGATTGCTGCGCGTACACCTCCATACATATAGTCTCTCCCTCGGAAAGAGAGACTGGTCCGATCGCCCGGCCGAATAATTGATGCGCATGTTGCGCCGTAGCCGCGGTAATGACGGGGGTCGTTCGCCGAGATTTCTGTGCGCTTTTTTCGACTGGCAAGCCTGCGATGTTTGCTTTATTTTCTTGTTTTGGCCGACGCGCTAAATTGGACTCGGATGAAAAATGACGACTCTGGCCCGCGCTATGTCGGCATTTAGAAGAGCCGACGTTATTATAAGCCCTGCGTGCACTCTCTGCGCTGCAGCGATCCGCTCTCCGGAGGATATTTATGTATATGAAGGATGGAGTTGTTTCACTTTGACCGGTAAATATCGTATACGCGATCCTCCACTAATGTGTAAGCGAGAATCTGCGAGAACGTGAGATGTTAATCAATATTGAGCGAGGAAGAACACGGTGTTGTTCAATTTTCCGGAGTCTGTTTTATTTTTAGAGCTTTATTGTTATACCTCGTCGAGAGGTGTTTTCTTACATTGGTATACTATTTCAATAAGTAAAATGTTGTTGACAGTAAAATTCATATTGTTCACACAGCTCTATATAGCCATATACCGATCATTATGCCCCAAATCCCCAAATTATGAGAGTAATAATGTGTAATGTCGCCTGTGTAATATAATTGACCATTTCTTTCATATCGATAAAAATATAATTTTAGGAGACAGAAATTCAAAACGTCAATATGCTATACCTATATAAAGCATATATTTTTATTATTCTTTCACACAAGAATTATAGATACATACTAAAATTCAATTAATTATTTTCCCAAACGTGGGCCGAACCATCCGGAACCAGGTTTGGGTTTCCAGGTAGTCGTTGCAACTGTTGTCGGTTGGTCTACTTCATTATCTTATACATAAAGAAAATAAAATGTCATATTTATATTTCTCATTCTCTCCAGAAGCTAAATATTTGTATACTCACCAGACAATGAATATGCGATGTAGTACGTGAAGAACAGAAGTACAAAAGTGAAAAGTTTCATGTTGAACATTACAGAAGACAGCATAATGTCAGCTGCAGAAATAATAATTGATTATTCCAAATATATTCCTCAAATTCTAAAATTCACAACTGCGCTTTTTTTCAACACTTTCCTGCTTAAATACCGTATTATCGTGTTGGTAATAAAAGTTAATATTTTTTTTCCACTGCATATTAAAACTGTTATTACTACTGATACCACGTGTAGAAGGAAAACAGTATATTTACACTACTCGAAAGTTCATAGCATCACAACGTATTGCATTGTGTTTCTAGATGAATTTTAACGTTGAACCCACACGACCCCTCTAGTGTGAGGTGTAGGTGGTTTAACACGCAGCCATTGTCGCTCTTAAAATTTATACAGTACGGAATAAAAAACATTTGGCATAATTATGTAAGCGAGAATCTACAAGCGCGTGCAGGCACAATATGTTTATCAATATAATCGAGCGAGAGAACGATGACGTTCAATTTTCCGGTATTTATTTCATTTTCTCGTTGAGGTATACACCTATATATTATATCCCGCATGGAAAAATAAATCGTTTGTAGAACGTCGTTGACAGTAAAATTCATACAATACGCATATATGCATTCACATATAAGCTCCGCAGTCACATAGCGATCATCACAGCTATTATAAGCAGAACAAAAGGTTGTATCGTTCAGCCACGCGTTTTACAAGCGAATAATAATCCGATTACAATACTCAAAATCCAAATCCTCATGTAATCCGCAAACGGTACATCCCCGCATAGGAAAGAAGCTACACAGTGCAGTGAAGAACACAAGCCTGTAACAAGCGCTCATAGTCCATTGCGTCACACACACACACACACAGCGTGCATCTCTCTCCTCCTTTGGAGCTGCACGATGTAGCACATGGGAAGTAGCGCGAGCGCGCGAAGAAGCTGATATAGCGCGGCGATCAAACGAGTCGCCTTTTATTTGCATGATGAACGCCTGTGCGTGATCGTCTTTAACTATACTTCACGACTGCCCTATAGCGAACTGCTTCTCTCCTTGTTGTCCCTATGGTATATACACTGCACCGATTTGCATAATTGACGAAATTGCGCGAATTCCTATCGCATGAATTATTTATATCGGCGATGAAAAGCGCGCGCAAGCGGTCGTTATTAAATCAAGCTTCGATATACATATATACACACGGACGAGGGCACATATGTATAAGTGAATAATCTCAGGAGAAAAAAAAACACAGCTCGAGGCAGTAGGACACAGGTCGCAAAATTCTAGAGAAGAGCATATATAAATTTTCAAACAATTTCGCGCGCGTGTGCGCCTCCCACTCGACGAGTTCTTAAAAGCCAAAGCTCGTAATGGTTCTTTAACGGCTCGGCACTATATACTCTCCGACGTCGATGTTTGAAGTATCAGATCCCTTTCATGGCTTCTCGCGCGTATATACCTACTCATACATATACATAGGTAGGCCACTGCAGCACAGAATTAGGTGTGCTTTCGCGCATGCGCAGCTCTTCGCCGTGGCTGTCCCGTTAGTTCAAAGCAGCGCACACAGACACGTACCTATATATATAAGAGCATCGGGAGACTGACTATATAGTCCAACGCGAGAAGGGCCGAAACATCTAATAATGATCGTAAAAGCTCACGGGTGGTCGTGTGACGTGGACTGTTTTATGACTGGAAAAGAAAAGAGCGCATATTATATGTCGATCGGGTGTCGTGATGTTTTTGGCGTGATCGTTGCGCTATTTTATGTGCCACGAGCTGTTTTTTTAATCTATCCGTGCGATACTTATTCTCTTGATGGAATAAATATCAGAGCAGAGAGTAAGCATCGAGTTGAATAATCGAAAGATGGTCGTTTTATAATACCTGCTATTGGAGAATTTTTATATTTATCATCTTCGCACTTTAGATATTAGAGACGTCGCGCATTCCTATGCAGTAATATTAAATACACGCGGAATGCAGCCTTATGCAAATAATACTTCAATGCGCAAAGGTAAACTGGCTTTTCAATGCTCATAAGTCACGGACGCATATGTTTTCGATTCAAACTAAGATGCGTGTTTGTTATAATAATTATATTTTTTTTTGTTATTTTTATATCTCGTGGAATCTTGAATGCCACAATAATAAAATATGAAAAAAGCAGACTGTCTTTCAAATTCAGCGAAACTATATCCCGATGCCAAATACAAAAGAAAAAAAAGGAGAGTAAATCGGCGCGAGAAATAAAGGGAGATATTCCAGTCTCGTCGTTACAGACGCGTCGATCGGGCGGCGCGCGCGAGATTCAAATGAGCGAGCAATTTAAATGAGTGCACAGTCGGGGCTCCCCTGAGGCGCGCGAGACGACGTATACTCTCTTGCCAAGGCGCATACTGGTCTCTATCATGTATATAAGGGTACGAACGCGCGCAATGTCTTCACGGCTGACTGCGGACCCACTGCCACTTGTGCCGTTTTACCTGTGTGTGCTTTGCTCTGTATATATATAGGTATGTGTACGAGGCCTTTGTATTTTCATTGTTATTGTTGTATATAGGCTTTGTACATAAGAGGATAACGTTTGGATATGATTGACCGTTTGGTGACAGCCAGAGTGATAAATATAACTGCACTAATAGAGGTCGCTTTAAAAAAATAAAAGCTCGCCGATCATTCCAGAGTCTCCTCAAGCCGTCGGTGGCGTTCCGGCATCTCAAGTAGCTATAATACGCATACATAAAAAATGGTGCAGCAGCAGACCAACCGAGCAACTCTGTATCTATAAGATATGTATGTATGTGTGTGTGTGTGTGTGTGTGGCTGCATTGGCGCCAGCGCCACACTGGGAACTCGGCCTTTGGAAATTTACGAGTCGCGCCGGCAACGAGTTCTCTCTCTCCCTTTCTCCTCCATATCTATATATAGCTAAGAAACGTGGTACACTCCCATGGATAGCATTACTCGCTGCTGCTGCTGGTGGTAGGATAGTACACTTGAACTTGAGCTTTCGGCCGTGATGTGCAGGCGTGAAACGGTGAAACTTTCGTTGCATAATTCGCGGCGTATATATATATCGAGAGACTGGTTTATATATATCGACTGCTGCTTTACGGGTGGTATATACCTATGTTGCGGGAGTTTTACGAGGGGCGTAAATTTCAATGACGAATGATTTCTGCTTTTCCACTTGTTTGTTTTGCCTGCTGCTGCTGCTGCTGCTGTGCATAATATCGCACTATCGTTGCGACAGCTTTAGTTATGGTGGAAGCGAGAGAGCTGTTTTGATTTATCAGAATAGATATATAATATCGACGGTATACTTTGTTTACTCTGGGAAGCGCGGGTGAAGCAAAAAGCTCGAACCCAATTTAATCTTATAGAGCTAGTATATTATAGAGTTTTTGCCGCGCGGACTCCGGTGAAGCGTTTAAATTTACATCAAGGGGCAATTATCCTGAATTTTTTCTCGCGGCATACCGATTCTCTCTCTCTCTCTCTCTCTCTCTCTCAACACACTCGGATCGACATCAAAAGAATCTCGCGTTGCGCGCTGCAGTAGCGTACAAAAGAAAGAGCCGATGGCTGCGCACGCACAATTAACGCCTCAGTTTCCCGCAATCCCCTCGGAAAATCTCTCGCCGGCACTTTCATAAAGTCAGCTGCCTCTAATGGGCTGCTGCTGCTGCTGCTCGGGACTTTTAATCGGCTACAGCACCATAGATCGCCGCGCGATCGAAGGGGATCGTCGTCCTCACTGCTACTGCTGCTGCTTCTTCTTCTCGGAAGTGACTAGGAGAGAGTCCCTATCGAGCCTGACATTTATGGTCGCGCCTCGCTGCAGTTACAAGGTGTGAAAGTCGCATCGTATCGATAATCAAACGACATAGGAGGGCTATATAGCGAGTGTGTGGGGAGAGAGAGAGAGCTATACCTCTGCTGCATATAAGCGAGAAAGAGAGAGCGAGGAAGCAATTCCATCACGCCTGAGCGAATTGACCACCTGGCCAACGTAAATAAATAATGGAGATTTTTACGTCGAATTGTTCTTTCTCAAAAAAAAGACAGCTCATATACCTCATGGTCGGAAAAAAAATTCATGCTTCATTTATAGACGAAGCGATGAATAAAATAATTTTCATAATTACTTGCGGCGAATTCGCTAACGGATAAAGAATGCAGTAGTAGCGAGAGTTGTACAGTCGGCAGCTGATTTATCACTGGTTCTAGAATACGTGAGTACATGCGCGCGACGCGGAAAATCTGAGTCAGTGAAGCGTCGAGTATCCGCAGTATGTATACACACGGCAAGTGTCGAAAGTCACGTTGAATGTCATGAGGCGCCGATTGAGATATTCGAAAGTGTAAATATAGATGATGACGAGATCCGCGGCGCGTGTTCTTACCTTCATTATTGTATCGCGCGGGAAATAACGAGTTTTCATTATATATACACTGGTACTTGGCGTCAGCGCGCGCGAATTCAAACACCTATTATAGATACACATCATATATATGTAGCGAGAGCTTGCGCGCGTCACTTTCCACCGAATTGATGATGGAAATTAATGCAGAAGCGTTTAATTGGCTTTGATGTAATCGCCGCCGCGTTACAAGATTGATTATCATAATGCGCCGTGTATATTTGAATGTTTGTTAATTTAATGCAATCAATCCCCTCTCTCTCTCTCTCTCTCTCTCTCTCTCTCTCGCGCGCGCGCGCGCGTTGTATGGCACAGTTTACGCAAAGTTGCAAGAATATGACAAATTATAATCGCATCTTTCTTATTGTGTCAGACACGCCGGTATGATTCTTCTTCTTTGTTATCCGGAAATTTTGTACAATTGTCGTTAAAAGAGAAAAAAAATCTCCGCAGTTCAAAATATAGTTCTGGAGCACCTGCAAACGTTTCAGTCGAGTTGGTAATTTAGCACCAAGAGTGCAGTAGTGGCACTTGTGAAATAGCGCACAGGAAATTTTCTCGTAAACGCATTTCACGCTACTTACAAAAGTCATTTTCTCTCCTGAAAACGAGCTCGAGTTATACGTCGAAAAGCTCAGAGCTTGCGAGAAATAAACAGGTATTCAAATGCACATTTAGTATTGCAAGGTCGTATATAGCAACGGCATCGCGTTCGTAATATGCAGATCAGGTGCATGATGTAATAATATTAATATATACTTCATACATCAGTCAAACAATGCCTCGTTCCGTTACCGACGATTTCAATCTCATCATTAGATTCTGACGATTTACCGAAGATCAGATCACTGTATTACACTTCCTCCTCAGATCACGAGAAACAATGCTCGAGTCGTCAAGAGAATCGAGATCTTCCACATATACAAGTTGAATGCGAAAAGAAGCTTCCTCCTTCGTCAGCTCGTTGCGTGTATATATACGATATAATGACGATTAACGAGCAGAGGTGCGTATATAATTCGTTCGAAGAAGCTAGATACAAGTTGCGCCGGCGCTGCTATTAATAAATAAATGCCGCCTCGACTCCGCGAGTTCTTTCGAAACCGTTCGAGGGTTAATTGATGCTCCTGGATGCGAAAAAAAAAATGACGCCGTATACTACTTCGGATGTAAGAGTGATGCTATATTAGCTGTCTACGTGCTTTTAAATAGGCAGTATTATGCACGAATATTTTCGAAGAAGATTCACGATGACTTTTACGGGGCGTCGAGGAATCCGTGGGAGTTATTTATCGGGACTTCAATTACACGATTTGAAGTTTTAATTATATATTTAGCGTGAAAAGACGCACGCGCGGTGAAGGCTCAATCGGCATAGCTCGATCAGATAATATAATAACGTAAATAATGATTCATATTTTATTCTCGTCTGGCGGCCATTCTTTGGCAATCGAAAAATGAAAAATCGCCGACGATTTTCAGCTGCGCAAAGCGGAAAAAAAGGGCCGCGACGGTTGCCGCGCGTCTTCGCAAAAGGATAACTTCCTGCAAAGATAGAATCTGCACACACGTTGCGCTTGGCATTGCGCGCTCGCGACGACGTTGTCGCGTCCTTTAAAGCGACGAGGTCGCTACCTGCAGTAAAGCGCGCGCATGCCTGCACCTATTATATGCTTGCAATCCCGTGAATTCATCCGGAAATTTATCGGCGCCTCTTCTCTCTCTCTCCTCTCTTCATGCCGATTACTTTGTAACTGCAATTTCACGCCGCGCAGCTAGTTGCACGCTCTCTTCCTTTGACTATCAGTCTCGAGAGAGTGAGCCTCGACTTTCCGCATATACATATCTCTCTCTCTCTCTTCTATATGCTCAGACTTGCCTTGTGGCGGCGGTGTTTGAGGCAAACGCGGTAACAAGTCTCTGGAGCCACTGCGAGCTTAAATTTCCGTATATTATGTAATAGGGAATGCAAGGTTGAAGAAAAAAAAGCATTAAAATTTCTAGTCACGTTATTTCGATGCTTCATCATTTTCGAAGTTTCAAGTATTAGGAGCAAGCAGAGAGAACCTCAAAAAAATGGACGCTGGTTAAACTCTACACAAAAATAACCCTACACACTACACGAAATAACTCTACACACATTTTTTCTACACGAAAATATTCTACACAAATATTTACTAGACAGAAATTCCCTACACACATTTTTGTTATTTTACCGCACTGTAAAACTCTACACAATCGTATGACATTGTCGCAACAATAGATTATACGATTGTGTAGAGTTTTACGG
>UCOJ01001988.1:0-17315 GCA_900474305.1 Cecidostiba fungosa
TACTCCAACGCAGGAGTAGGTGGTTCCCAAGTCAATACCAATTGCAGGCATTTTGTTGTGTGTGTTTTGGTTTACTTTCTCACTTTCGTAGTTATTCGCTTGATTGTTTTTCATGTACTGGCGCTCTCCGCGACGCGGCGCGCTTATATACCCGAGCTCGCCTGCTCGGTCGATACTGGAACATACTCGAACGCTCTTTCGCGAGCGTTCTAGAATCTTCGTCTTTTCCATTGGTTTCTATTGAATTTTATTCCGTTTTGCATGAGTTTTTTTTATTTTAAATTGGTGATTTTGTCATGTTTGAGGTTCAAGCTATCATATGAAATATTTTTTTCTCATAGTACTTTAGTTTTACGGAAAAAAGAAGTAGGTATATTTTCAACTACACATAGCTCGTTCAAATAGGAGAACCCGCTAGAAACGCGCTGCGCAGCCCCGACCTCTGTGGTAAAATCCAGAAACTTCTACATGTATACAAAGCATTTATAAGCATTTAAATGACGTAATTTTTTAAAATTTTTTTAAAGATTCGTATATTGCACATTAATGACACATAAAACAATGGCATCTAATAGTACAGTTATGTAGTATACAATATACGCGTTATTCCGTGCGTCTCGAACGTCGCAAATCGTTACAGCGAGGCCGACCTTCCTAGCACATTCGAAAATATTCTGGAAACAACGGCCGCCGAAACTGCAGTAAACAAACCTGTGGGATACATGCATGTGCGTCCGGGCGTCCCTAACCACAAAACATGTTTATTTTGAGAATGTCGCACATGCATGTGTTTAGAAAACGTCTAGCATACTGATGAATAAAAAACTGGAGACAAACTACGAAGGGGTGAATCAAGGATAATGGTACAACGGTCGCAAAAGGGGACGATCAATATGCCGGCGCTTGATACACTTCGGGTAAGTTCCAGAAGTAAATACGTTTATTTTCGTTTGCAGATAATCTTCGATAAAATTAAACCGCTTATCACGAAATGCAATAACAGAATTATATGGATGAAACGTCTTTTGTCTTTTGAATTTGCAAATCTGCAGGAAATCCTTATTGTTTGAACAGTAAAACGAATAGTCTAGGAGTCAGAGGGTTTTCGTGGTCCGAAGGAGGTTTAATCAATCACCAAAGCTTTTCTTATGTATTTTGATCCTCTGATTACGAATAGAATGGGTGATTTCCCGGAAAATTTTTGAGAAACCATGCATTTTACGAGAAAATGTATTAGAACGCACTTTTGTCTGAAATTTGCACAAAGAATTTAAATAAATTTTTTGTGGACCGAAAAAGTGAACATTTTCAGAAAATCGCCCTCTGACGCATTTTCCGGGAAATTATCAACGCCATTCGTAATCACCGGATCAAAATACATAACAAAAGCTTTGGATGTAAATACACGAGAAACTCATGGTATAATGTAGCAAATTTTGAGTACTTTACGTACGAAAGTTACATACATTTGATACTGATCTACAATGTGTTTATTTTTAGCTGCGAATAATGCATTCACGACGTTTACTAATTATCTGTTTTCATTAAAGACATTTGAAATAATCAATTAATAGAAAAATATAATAGTGATAATTATAGACATGACAATGCCAATTTAGATATATGTATGTAGTGGATTTTATTCAAAGGCATATAACTTGGATACTTATAAATTTTTCCGCAGGAAGTTTTCATAGAAAGTTATATTCGATTCTCATCATTACCATATTTTCTCACACATTATACATTTCACACTAAATCTTTCTATCATCAGTGTTTGCTTAGACTAATTGAGCAGCTTTTTCGGACGCAACAACAATTTTAACCAATCTTTACGCAAATATTATAATCAACATATCGCGCCATTCACCTTTTCAAACACGATTCTCAGTCGAAACAGTAAAAACCTGAAATTCCATGTCATCAAAATCCACTCATAATCGTGTACAATATCCCATATAGTTGTAATGACGGAAATTCCTCCAGAATAAGAAGCAGCAAGTAACTCAGGCGCACAATCCATAAATTAAATGCCCTCGCGGACCCTATGAGAAAAAAAAAGTAAAAGACCCGCAATCAGCGAATCTCCCAAGCATCAGCTATATACATACTCTATAGCGTGTGTGTGAGAAAGAAAAGACGAAGAAAAAGAGGGAGAGTATATAGCGCGCACGAATCGACGTTGGCTGCAGCAGCAGCCGCCACGGTATCTAGATCAACGCATCAGAGAGTCGCATAACGGTATAGTTGCCTCTCGCGGGACAAGGATATTTATATACATATATATTTATTATGCTTTCTGCTCCTTTTTTACCCTCTCCGATCTCGTTTTCGGATTTTTTTTTCACTTGCCCATAACACGATATAGCTGTACAGTTAATAATTCTTTAATGACCGGTATACCGATATTATTACTTTGTGTATACGTAAAATCCTCATCAACGCTTATACGGTGCAGTGTTTCTGTAAGGATCGTTCATCATCAAAATCCTCCTATTCCCACACTTTCGCCGCCCTGTAAAGATCGCAATGCAATATTCAAACGCCACATCGCAATTTCATTGAGCGCTGCAGCATCAAAATCCCTCTCCCCGTTCTCCACTGTATACAACACAGGCAGCGCATTTATATATACTTTACTCAGTCAGGTGGCTCGGGGCCCGCTCTTCTCTGGTCGTCCCCTTCCTTGCTCTCTCTTAACATCACACACATAGCTTAATACACATACACACACAGACAGACGCAGAGAGTGGAAGGAAAAGAGAGAGCATAGGTAGCGCGAGGAGACTCTCCTGAGCCCACGCAGCGCAGCAGTCGCGCACGAAGTTGCGCCGATCCCGGACTGTGTTTTGTTGAATCGGTTGTAAAGTATATCGCTTGGTCCGCCGCTGCTGTGTGTGTGTGTGACCTTAAACTCGCGCCTTGGCCGGTATATTTTCACTGCAGTGTCTCTCTGTGTATGTGTGCTGTTCAACCTACGCCGACACAACCTACTCTCCTCTTATTGCCGATCTCTCGCCGATCGTCGAGACTCTCCAAGGCTTGGCCCATTTCAGAGTATTAAGGCGTTGCTCTGTGCCGGCAGGTGAGTTCATCGACGATTATAAAACGCGTCCTTATTTTTCTCTTTTATTCTTGCTGCGTTGTATATATTGTTTTTTTTTAATAATAAGGATTCACTTACGCCGAAAGGGGAGGACGTGTAAACGCGCTCGTAAAGTGTATATATATATATAACTCTTTGAAATGCGGCAGGTGCACCGTTACGCTCGTAATACGCCTGCTGTGTGCCAGCAGCTCTCTGATGCGCGAGCGATATGTTATTGTTGTTCTTTTTGACGGGCACGTTTCACGCGGTGTGCTACGTTGTATACGGCGGCTTTTACAGCCGGTTGTTATTTTGGAAATGGGAACGGACGCTTTTAGTGCTGTTTGAACAAGGAGTTTATCGCTCTGAGAGAGAGAGAGAGATAGTGGAATCCTTTTTTGACTTTTTCTTTATTCTTCAAATAGTGTTCTATGTTTATTTTGTGCGCAAAATTTATGCGCGTCGATGAAGTCACCGCTGGAAAGGCAAAATCAATATTTATGCACACGAGCCGGCGTAAAAAGTGATTCAAGACTTAGCTTTTTCGGAACTCGACTATTTTCCAAATAGCGCGCGTATATATATAGACAGCGAGAAAACGGTCTATGAGTAATGCACGCGTGAGCGTCTGCATGAATGGGCTCTATATAACGATACTCGAAAAGGTGACCATTAAGACTCCGTCGAATTCTGCGAACGAAACAACGCGCGCATTTCAATGAGTTATCGCAAGCGCAAACACACCGCGCAGTGTATTTCTGTTGCAAATTGTTCTAAAACTATCTATTTATACAGCTATAATCAAGATTTTGTAATAAACAATCCGTTGCGGCGACAAATATATAATATCCTTTTTTTTTTTCAACGGTACCATAAAAGGAAAAGCATGTTTCTGTCTCTGGGGACTGTACCTACACACGTTGTATGTACTTATATACACCACACGGACTGTAGTAAAGTAGCGGAGCGAATTGGCATTGCTCTCGCGAGCGGCTACATGCTTGAGCGCTGCGCGGATGTCGCTGTTTCTTTTCCGGGATTTGGATTTCCAGCGAATTTCTGCGCACGGGACATGAGATCGGAGATATTTTTGTAGCAGGAAAAAGTAGCCGTGGAAAAAATTGGAGCGGAGGATGAGAAAAAAGAATGACGAGATTGCGGCGAGTTGTTATGGGTTAGTAAGGTTTTTTTATTTGACGAAATTCCATGTGAGAAAAGTATCTGTTGTGATGTAAAAACACATTTTTATGATCCGAGGTAAAATTTATGTAAGAGAAACGAACGACCGCCGATTGTTGTTAAATCTGTGTAAACATGCTCGCGCTGGTATACAAGAATATCCCAATAAATTAGAAAGTCGATCCTAATTGTTCTGTCAATCATCCGACATTCTAAAAACGTTCGTTCACTACGTAATCCTGACTCTCCAATCCAACTAATTTCCTAAAAACACTCCAACCCCAATATACCATCAAACCAGATCAAACACATACTCCATAAAAAACATTTTCGTACAGCTCACTTTCTCCCACCCATATACATATACCTACACGGTTGTTTTCTTCTGGCGCCCCGAGGCCACGAGATGATGCCCACGCACATATCTCTCTCTCCCTCGACTCCACTTCGTATACATAATTCAGGTGCGAGTGTGTGTGAGCGACCAAGTGGAATCGAGATCGCGATTCAGTCGATCGCTTTGGTCATTCCGAGCGACACGTTGTATTTTTGCGCAACATGTTTTAGAGAGTCGCTTTTGTACTTTCAGTGCGACGTAGTTAATGAGGATTTTTACTTGATTTTGTGCTGTGTTTTGTGTGCGACCACGTTTTGAAAGTGTATATTAACGTGATATTACGTGCCGCCGAGAGTTGCGCATAGGTATAGTTGTTTAAGTATAACTTAATTCGCTGTACAGGAAAAAGAGTTGAAAAAAAATTGCATGTTTGTACGCGGCGACTGATATAAACGAGAGATGCGATGCTTTTGGCTTCGTAATAATAATAATAATAACAACGAAGAGGATACCGCGAAATCGCTGAAAAACAACAACGAGAAATCGCCGGGATTACCCGGAGTCTTTTCCTCAATAATAAAAGCCGCTTTGATTTTTGACTCGGAAAAATAATCACGCGGAGATACCGGACAATCTGAAATCAAAGGTTACACAAGGCCGTTTTTAAAAATGAAAAAAGTCACGCGAATCGACGCACGCGATAACATTTATAAGCACAAGTACATGCAATTCAATAGACACAAGTCACATAATCAAAAATTTTCTCCTTCCAGACACAACATCAGCAGGCAAAATTCCGTCGTAAGGATGGACTGGTCACCTTGGCCCTTGCTGCTGCTCTTCTGCGGCCTGGCTAGCGGACAATCGTAAGTGAAGCATCAGTAACAATACTCATTGTAAAGCCATTCCAACTAAGTAATAGCTCCATTAGCCAAAACGGAGTACTATATACTTACATCTAAGCATTGTTTACACGCTCGATTGCGCTAATTGCCAAAGGTACTACTCGATCGTCGCACCGAGAGTCGTCCGACCCAATTCCGAGTACCACGTGGCTGTGAGCATCGTCGGGGTGTCCGAGCCGACTACAACCTTCGTCGAGCTGTCCGGTCAGTTGGACAGCGGAGAGTCATTCGCTGTGTCCGAGAACATCATCGTCGAGCCCTATGCCACCAGAGTCTTGGCTCTTGAGGTAAAATTTCGCAGTGAAAATCTTAATATATTGTCTAGACGCTGGGAGAAAATGTAGACTCGTTTTTGCATAACCATAAACGACAATGGCACATATACTTCCATTGAAGCAGAAGAAGAAGAAGAAGCCGGAAGGTCAGCAATGTGAGAAAAAGCCAAAGAGAAAAGCTGCCGCTGCACCGCGAGATCCTTTTCTATTCTCTCTCTTCGACCTACATCCCGTCACTGCAGTCATGCTTCAATGCACGTGCATATATACAAGAGCGAAAATCATTCTAATTTTCGTCATTCTAATTAAGAAATCTCTCTCTCTCTCTCTCGCGTGCATACGAGAGCTGCTCTGGTTTTTGCGGCGGGAAAGCTGCATATGTATACATATATCGTGCGATGTATTGTGAAGGACTTTTTTACAGCCTTCGGCGGAATTTCACGTTACGATGCTTCTGAATGGCGCGGATTAAGTGCATGCTTCCTGACCTAGTTACCGAACCATCTGAAATAGTATAATAGTAATAATAATAATCATTGTCTGCTGCAGTCTCTATGGAATTGTTTTGTCCTTTTTCACTTTGACGAAATTTGAATGCAGCGTGAATCAAATCATGTTTCTTTGATGTTAAAAAAGAAGGATTTAGATCGACGATTATTTTGTTTCTTTCGTTACATAAACGTGTATTATTCGTAGATAGTATCTTCACGTACATGCAGTCTCTCGAGTTAAATAATCACAAAAGTGTATTTTTTCGCAAAAAAAAAAAGAAAGAACACCTGCAGCCCAAACCGATTTAATAATAAATCCATCGCAAAAAAAGTCTCCCTTCGGCATGTCGCAACAGCTGCGCAGGACTCGAGTTTCGTAATAACAGCCGGTCACCATAATATAATACTTCACTCGCGATCGGCTGCTGCATCGGCGCGTCGCGAATCGATCGGCGGCGCATAAAAGTCGCATCGCCGTTACGGCACCGTTATCTCTCTTTGCAGACTCTCCGCGACAAAATCATTCTTCCCCCCTGCAGTACACGCCGCTTGTATGTACATTCGAAACCGAGAGATAATAACAATAACAGCAATGCTGCAACCGATGGCCCATTACGTAATTCATATAATAGAAGAACGGTTATTTCTGCGTGCGGAATTACTCTGGGTTTTTTTGTTATTCAAGAGGATGTACACGACGTAGACGTAGTAAAGCTCAGATATTATTCTCAGAAATAGTCCTAATAACGCATTCACCTACAACACTGTGTGTATGTGCACGTGACGATTTCAGATCGGCGATACGGGACCAGGCAGGTACCGGCTTCTGGCTCGTGGTATCTCCGGCTACGAGTTCGTCAACTCGACGGAGCTCGACTACACGCACAAGAGCTACTCGGTATTCGTCCAGACGGACAGGTCTGTTTACAAGCCTGGTAGTAAGATACAGTTCCGCTGCATCGTGCTTGACTCCAGGCTCAGGCCCACCGCTAACCGGCAGCTCGAGATCTACATTACGGTAGGTGCTATTGTATTGTTTGTCTTTTGTCCCTTTTGTGCTCCCATGTATATACAATACACGAATGATGGCTTTATTTTCCTTGCTCTTTCTAAAGAGTTATATAATTTTAAAAGATATGCAGAGAATTGCGTAACGCACTCTGTATATGCATATATCCTACGGAGGTGTGTTGAAATCCCTGCAGGCTTGAATTCCGTTAAAAAAAAGAACAGCTTACACCTGTAACGTATATACACAGTAGCATATAATCTATTCACAATAGCTACTCGAAAGACTTTTATTTCTTATTAAAAAAAAAAGTAGAAACTAACGCGATCGGTATTTCTCTTCTCCGATGAAATATTCACAGGACGGCCAAGGCAACAGAATAAAACAATGGGAGCGGCCTCGGTTGCATCAGGGCATATTCAACGGCGAGTTGGAGCTGTCTCCGTCGCCGGTTTTGGGCGATTGGGAGATCGTCGCTGTGATCGGCGGACAGACCTTCAAGAAGGGTATCCAAGTAGCCGAATACGTTCTGCCCAAGTTCGAGGTGACCATCGACTCGCCCCCGCACGCGACCTTCAAAGAAGGAAAGATCACCGTTCTCGTTCACGCCAAGTAAGCTTATTTACATAAATTATTATACAACCGATTTTTCTTTTTCACCGCAACGCGAGAATTATACCGATTTGGCTGTGTAGCATAACGATGAATCGTTATCGAAGAAGAAAAAAAAGTGAAAGTCGCGGTTTTGCGGGAAAATATCCAATTTCCTTATGTAGAATAATCAATTTACCCACAGATACACCTACGGAAAGCCGGTAAAGGGCGAAGCCACAGTCACCGCTTTCCCCGATATTTACTCGGGAGTACTGCAGCCGATCTACCAATCGCCTATGAGGAAGATCGTAAAGATCGACGGCAAAACCACTGTGGACTTCGACATCGCCAAGGATCTTGGGTACGTAATGGACTATGCGGTCGACGATGATGTCTCGTGTATAATTTTTTCGCGGCGAGCAAAAAGCGAGAGAGTCCGTTAACCTTTTGACGCTTCTTGTGCAATATCCTATACATCGAGATTAGATAATTTTAATAGCTGAAAGGCTATTGCTTGCTTTATGACTGTTATAAGGGCGTTTCCGGTATGTTTTCATTTTTTTTCCCTCGTTTTTTATGAATAGGGTAAAAGACGAGGACTATAAGCGGCCGGTAGTGATCGAGGTCGCCGTGGAGGAAGCCGTCACGGGAAGAAGACAGAATAACTCCATGCAAATAACCCTTCATAAGCACAAGTACACCATGGAGCTACTGAGAACCGCCGAGTATTATAAGCCCGGACTCAAGTACACCGCCTTTGTGAGTCCCTATTTCTTTTCCCTTGGCATTAAATTTCACGTTTTTAGCTTTATATACCAAGTCTTGCGGTTTATTAAATTGTATTATGCGCCTCATCACTATTAGTTGAGATTACGACTCGTGATGAATATTCAATGTTATGAGAGAGATGATAATTATTCTAATTTCTAATTAGCTGTTAGCTCGTTATACACCGTACGTGCTTAACATTGTCGTCTTGTGCGTATTTTTTAGTTGAAAGTAACTTATCACGATGGTTCGCCTGTGGTCGATAACACGAATCCCGTGCATATATCCTACGGTTACACCTACGATTCCGTCGATATGCACAACATTACTAAGATGCTGGACAAGAATGGTATGATCGAATTGGACTTTTACCCACCGCTGTCGGTGCCAGACAACATTTTCCGACCTCTCAGAATAGAGGTAATTCGTCTTGATATTTTTTAAATATGTTTTTAAAAGTTACAAGATATAATAAAATTGATGTAATGTAGGCGCATTACTTGAACCTTCACGAATGGTTCCCATCGACCAACCCGGCTACGTCTAGAAGCGAAACTTACATCCAAGCGATACTTCGTACGGAAAAACCCATGGTTAACGAGTACGTCGAAATTGAAGTGAATTCCACACACCCACTGAAGTATCTCAGTTACCAAATTCTTGGACGCGGCGATGTATTAAACGCCGCCTCGATACAAATCTCCGATCGTCATACTGCTACCTTTAGATTTTTGGCTACGTACGTTATGGCTCCAATCGCTCACGTGGTAGTCTACTATGTAAGGGAAGATGGTGAATTGGTCGCGGATTCCTTGGACGTGGAACTAGAAGGAACCTTGCAAAACTTTGTATGTACATTTTTAGTCATTTTACAATTAAAGTATCAGTGCACTTTGCGAACACTTTGTGCTGCATTTCCAGGTTGACATTAAACCGGTATCGGATGAAGTCGGACCTGGAGACAACATTGACTTGACGATAACCGCTAAGCCGAACTCTTACGTCGGCCTTTTAGGTGTTGATCAGAGGTCTCTTTTGTTAAAATCCGGCAACGACATCAATTATGAGCAAGTACGCAAGGAGTTGATGTCGTACGATGTAAATGACGCGGCTTTCTACGACCAAGAAGATTACGCGCATTCGTGGATCAGACCTGGTTCAGCAAGCACTGATGAAGTTTTTCGCGTAAGTGTAAAAGACTTTGTATATCGAAAAAAAATTTCATAGCTGATCGTCGAATAAAATGCAATATTTACGATAGAAAACTGGTACTGTTGTCCTGACGAACGGATACGTCCACGAGAATCCTCAACTAAGTACGTATTGAAAATGCTTGCTATCAATTTATTGCATTCAAACATATTAGATTACTAATGCAGCAAATCACATTGTACTTATTCATGCTAAATTCATCAAGCAATCATCATTTCTGATTCGAGTACTACAAGTAGATTCTAGATAGTATAACAAAAATTATCACTCAAAGAAAAAAGTATGACTACGAATTTCAACAAATTAAGGTGAAGGATACCTTCATTGATCACGCAATACAAAATTACAATATTTAAGAAAACAAATTTATGATAGCATGATTATAAACCACTTAATTGATCAATATTAAAATATGACTGACAAAAATAACAATTTACACAATACTTTTAAAAAATATACAAGAGCCTTAGTTTTTTGGAGTACACATTTTTATAAAAGTTCCAATTTTGAAAATTAGCAAAACATAAGTATATCAGTCACGGCTTCGATCATTCATTAATAAGGCTTGTATATTGCATAGTATACTACCGAAATAGTATGGATTCACTGATGTTTTCCGCCGCCGTAAGTGAGAGTGCGGCCACATACTCCCCCGAAGCCCTGAAAGTTCGCAAGAATTTCCCCGAAACTTGGATCTGGGAGACGGTCGACATGCGGTAAATCTAAATTTCCCCTTTCTCATTTTCTCATCTTATACTCTTGTCATCTTTCATCATGAAATTTCATGGGTATTTTACCTGAGCTTATGTACACATGCTGTCGGGCTTCTGGTTGAGGTAGCAAAGTAGATCTTGAGTAAAAAATGGTGGTGGTAGTATTAACTCTTAATTAACTATTAATGATTAATTCAAACAGCTATTGTAAATATTGATTTCACTGGTTAATATAACAGATAATTGTATGGTGTTTAAAAGTACTAATAATATTTAAAGGATTATATTGTTATACTTTGTTGAAGTGGCCAAAAAAGGATAAAAATCAATTATTTATTGTCGTATAAATTCAACGATAATATAGAGGTTCCTGAAAGAAGCTTGTTGAAAATAAGTTATCACGGCGGGAACACGTAGGCGCGTTTTTCAAAACTATAAATCAACCTCGCAGCTGCTCATTTTCGTACCTCTCCAACAGCATTACGAGCACAAGAGCTGGCAACATACTTATACAGAAGCCTTCGTAAATCATCCTTCTTTGGCAATACTGTCGAGTCATTTTTGTATAATACAAGATTAAGCTGTACATTATGGGGAGAACCTGTAGTACCTGTCGCTATTCTCGTCTACAGAAACTCGATATGAGAGACAACAATTAAAAAAAAATATTAGACGAGTTTAGCGAAATCGTACGCAGTATATCTCGAGAAAGACAAGGTCGGTAAGGATTGGAGTTGGTCGTTGCAGCGTATCCGGATGAGGAAGGCGATAGGTTAAAGAATCCGGCTCAGGGGATCTCGATCTCGACAATCAGGCCGGACATCGGTCCGCCCGTGAAGCACAGATTTGCAACGAGGCCTGCTTGGGCAGGTCGCTACGCCTTCTCTTACGTGCCGCTCCTCCCCTGGAGGCCCCGTGTTTTCCTTATGCATGACATCTCAGACACTTGGCTTTTTTCAAACATGTCTTCAGGGTATTTACGCATTATCTCTTCTTCTTTGATTAATCTTGTTTTATTTATATTATTACAGTTATTGCCCTTGATTCTTTCATGCTGTGTAAATGCCCAGAAAAAGGAAAAATGTTGTTAGTTTAAATCCATTTATATGGGAGTACATTCATGGATTCTAGACAAAATTTGATTTATTTTTAATGTGTGTATATTTGTTACATTTTCACGCACATGAGATCAGTGCTTGTGTACACCTTGGGTTCATGCTCCATGATTATTTCATTGACCTATATGAGTTTTTCTGTAAATATATTTAGATTTTCTTAGATATGCTAAAAAAATTGTTTCTTACTATTGTAATTACAAACGCTCAAAGCCATTCGTTTTATGAAACAATTTTTTCAAATAATTGCAATGGTTATTTAACACTTCTTTTTTATTTGTTCTTTTTATGTAATTAAGTAGCACTTGAAATTCTATTTTTTTTTTTAAATTATAGATAATGTAAATTGTATTTTTCTCAAATTTCCTCCTATATCTTTCTTTTACGTTCATCTCTGGTGTATCAGTTCAATTCTACACATCGATGTCAATAATGATTCGTTAATTTAAATAGGTACGAAGGAAAAACTGTGATCCGAAGAACGGTACCCGATACCATTACGTCGTGGGTTCTGACTGGTTTTTCAGTCGATCCTGCTTTTGGACTGGGTCTTATCGAAGCTCCCAGAAAGGTACGTAGCAGAAACCTCTTTTTTTCTACCAATTTTAATTAGAGATATCATTAGTATAATTTTTTATGTCATCCAGCTGAAAGTATTTAAGCCTTTCTTCTTGTCAATGAATCTGCCTTATTCTGTGATCCGAGGAGAAATCGTTGCGATTCCTATTGTTGTCTTCAACTACATGAGCAGAGACTTGAACGTCGAAGTCGTACTGGAAAATAATGGAGACTTTGAATTTGCGGAAGTATCTAACGAAGTTCATGACAACACTAAACGTACGTATCATCTCATCGAAATGGAATAAAATATAACACTGAAAGTTTGAAAAAAACTGATTTATCAAAACGCTACGAATTTCAGGCTTGGAGCTGTACAGAACGAAAAAAATATTCGTTAAAGCCAACTCTGCAGAAAACGTTGCCTTCATGGTTATTCCCACGAAATTGAATCATATTACGATTAAGGCTAAAGCAACTAGCGTAATGGCCGGTGATAGCGTTGAATATCCTCTTCTTGTCAAGGTAAAAAATATAAGTCACTTAATTTACTGAGGCGTGAGAGCAAATTATAATTTTTTTAAAATGGATTTCAACAGGCTGAAGGAGAGACTCAGTACAGGAATAAAGTAGTTTTCGTCGATCTAAGGGATACCGATTCAATGAAAACAAATGTTACCGTAGATATCCCGAAACACTTTGTCTCGGATTCGGAATATGTCGAGGTGTCGGCCGTAGGTAAGAAAAAATATACATTTTTTATAATAATTTTTAAACTATCTGCTATGCAACAATTGAATTAAAATATTTTTTTAGGTGACATTTTGGGACCAAGCATACCAAATCTCTCGAAACTGATAAAAATGCCATTCGGATGCGGTGAACAAAACATGCTTAACTTTGTGCCAAATATTGTGATTTTAGATTATTTAAAGGTACGAATATAAACTTTAATCGTATACAGGATCTTAAACGCATTGTTATAAACGATTTGCTCATTTTACAGAACACAAATCAATTATCTCCAGCAATAGAGAGTAAATCGATCCGTTATCTGGAGACTGGCTATCAACAAGAATTGACATACAGGCATACAGATGGATCCTTCAGTGCTTTTGGAAAAACCGATCCAAGTGGTAGCACATGGTTAGTCGAGGCTAAACTTGTTACTTTTTGCAGCAAATTCTATTAAATCATTCTTTAACTCACTTAAACTTTTTGCAAACCAGGCTAACAGCGTTCGTCGCAAAATCGTTCAAGCAAGCCGAGAAGTACATCACGGTAGAGGAAAAAATCATTGCGGACGCACTGAAATGGCTTGCCGAAAAACAAGCAGCTAACGGAAGTTTTCCGGAAGTTGGAACCGTCAGTCATCGTGATATGCAAGGCGGAGCGGCGAAGGGTCTCGCTCTAACGGCTTACGTACTCAGCGCGTTTCTAGAAGTCGAGGTACGCCATACGCAGTACCCGTTATACTTAATTGTTTTTTTATAAGTGCATTGGGCTCTTTGCGGCTCGCTTTAAACGATGTATCGTTAAGGCACTACAAACTCGTGGCAATTAGGAAATGTTTTCTTGGCTATCGTACCTTTATACTCGGAAAAAATTGATGGTTGATTTAGATTCAAACCGGTTATTAAGAAAATAATTTACTTTGCGCCACGTTGAAATTCGATTCTTCTCTATCATTGTAACGGTTTCTCGAGATCTTCATCACCAAAAAAATTATAATATCCTTGCAGAACATCGAGGGTCGATACCGTAACGTGATCTACAAGGGAGTGGACTACGTGGTGCGCAATATGCAAGGCATCGACGACAACTACGCCTTGAGCATTTGCACGTATGTTCTGAGCTTAGCGCGTAACGCTTACGAGGACGAGGCTTTCAGGCTACTGGACTCGAAAGCCACGACCAAGGACGAGCAGAAGTGGTGGAGTAAGCCGATACCCGAGGACGACAAGAAGAATCCCTGGTTCTCGCTTTCGAGGACGGTCGACGTAGAGATGACTTCCTATGCGCTGTTGGCTTATCTCAGAAGGAATCAGTTGTCCGATGCTACGGCTATCATGAAATGGCTTGTTAAGCAGAGAAATGCTGAGGGAGGATTTGCGTCTACACAGGTTTGTAATGTGTTTTTAAATATAATTTCAAATTACTTCGTATTAATTCAAATTATTGTTGATGCTTGTTTAGGATACTGTGGTTGGATTGTATGCTCTGGCGAAATTGGGCGAAAAATTAAGAACGAATGTGTACGACGTCCAAGTGAGGATAACGACTGACGTTGGAGAATCAAAGGAAATTAACATTAACTCTAGGAATTTCATGATTGTTCAAAAACACGTGGTGAGTGAGATTTCCTTCAAGTGTTATTGAGTCACC
This sequence comes from Cecidostiba fungosa, assembly GCA_900474305.1. NCBI lineage: Eukaryota > Metazoa > Arthropoda > Insecta > Hymenoptera > Pteromalidae > Cecidostiba > Cecidostiba fungosa. The sequence continues at coordinate 14,630 of UCOJ01001988.1, forward strand.
AGTGTAATTTCAGACGACTCTTATTTGAATTTCTTTTTTTTCAGCTTCTCGGTAGGACACGCGCGATCAACATTACTGCAACCGGAACTGGCTTCGCTCTTGTGCAAGTCGCGTCTCGCTATAATCTCAATGTAACCGGAGCTTTCCCACTTTTCACTTTAGATCCTCAGGTTGACAAGATTTCTACAAATGACCACCTGCAACTTTCGATCTGTTCTGGGTGAGCTTATTGAATATATTTTGCAAGGCATTTATTTAAATTATTTGTGAAATATATGTAAATAAACGATTATTTGACGTTTAATTAGGTTTATCCCAACAAAAGAAGCTAACGAGAGTAACATGGCTGTTATGGAAGTCAGCTTTCCATCAGGTTTTACCGTTGATCAAGATGCTTTGCCAAGTTTAGAGTTGTCGCAGAATGTCAAGAGAGTAGAAACTAAAAACGGTGACACGATGGTTGTTTTGTACTTCGACAAGGTTTGTACTTTCAAACGATTAAAGCTTATTTAATAGAAACTCTTGTTGCAAAAATATAATATTATTTGTTTTAGATGGTCCACGATAAGCCATACTGTCCAACTGTTTCCGCTTATCGGACGCACAAAGTAGCCAAGCAGAGGCCAGTTCCTGTATCGATTTACGATTACTATGATTCATGTAAGTTACTTAAATATAAACGTAAAGCTGTGTGTTTAACGACAAAATTCTAAAATTTTTGTTTCTTTTTTTAATTCAGCGAGACGAGCACGAGTATTTTACGAACCAAAGATGACGACACTCTGCGATATTTGCGAGGACGAGCAGTGCGGTGACGTTTGCAGCATAAAGGCAGGCAAGCGCGAAGACGGAACCTTACCATCTGTCTCTTCATGCTCGACAACTCTCGTGGACTTTACGCTAATTCTCGCGTGCACTTCTTATATCGCTCTATACTCTCGCCGTTACGTTCTGTAAATTGAACTGTTTTTTCAAACAAAAAAAAATTATTCTGAAAATCAAATGTCTAGACTTCACAAATTTTACTAAAAAATGTGTATATTTTTTATATTATTGTTGAGGGTATATATATATATCTTTCATATACTTTATTTATAATACGATGAATTGACTATTTTCTATAAGCTTTAACATGACATACTCTCAATTGACGATTTACTATAAGTATAATCACGCTTGATTCGTTATACTAACTACGCGTTATTTATTGTTATTAAAAGCAATATTTATTATTATAAGTGTAAACACACGCGGTGTTACATAAAACGAGTCGTAACCAAAGTGCTTTTTATTTATGCGAGAGATTGTACAAAAATGTTCTTGGATAGTAACGTTTGTAGACTTATAGCGAATGAATTTGAAATTGCTGTAAGAATTTCATTGAGAAAACTTTAAATTACAGTTTGAAAAAATTGCGTAGGAAACCATTATTATGGTGCTTAATTCTACTAGTAATATATTGCAGTCCTATATAATATTATACATCAAATTAGAAATTCGTTAAGTAAAATATGATTTAGTTATGATGCGTTTACACGTAATATATTGTATCGATGTTAACTTATATCTTCGTATGTATTTAAAGATGTTTTTTAATGTTTAATCATTGTAATAAAATAGTGATAATATTTTTTACAATTTACACATGAGTTAATTTATATTGAATGAAATTCGTCATCTATGTGTAGTAAATTAATAAGCAATTGATATTATTAAAAAATATAATTTCTTGCGTAATATAACGTATTAATTAAAATTTTGGAGCTTTTATTGTTTTTGCATAGAATTAAAAAATCTACCATGCTCTTTCTCGAACTGACCTGAATCCGTATCGACCGATCCCTTTGCCCCCTGCGCTACTACGCCGTTTCCTTCACCCATTTCGTAAGATCTAGAATTTGCCACTAATTTTTTATTGTTTATGTTGAAGTCTAAATTAAAAATTGGACCAGAGAGCAGATCGCAAGTACATATTAATTTATAATTAGTTTTACATTATGTAGGTTTCTTCAGTTTTTACAAAACGTTTTTGAACGTTTTAGAACGTTCTAGGGGCTGTGTCAGCGATACTGCTAAACTGTACACGCAAGAAGACGAAACGAGAGATTATCGCACCTACACATAATTGCATTGTATATTATTGCTGCATCCGAGACTAAATACAATATCTTAAGGAAATAAATATGTACATATATATCTTATATAGTTATTTTAAGATTCGCGATCTTTACATATTGCTTTTGCGTCGCTCCTGAAGCTTCTCGACTTTAGCATAGAATTTCGGCGCAGTAGCGCTACAGTCGTTTCCATTCGAATAAGATAATATTTCTGTTTACCCTAATTACAATATATTTAGCAATTCAAGCTAGATATAACAACAGTTAAAATATTGAAAAATGAAAATATATGAATATACAATGAAAAAACATCACCAAATCTTCATAAAATTCAATAGAAACCCATGGAAACTAGATCATTTCTAGAACGCGCGCTCGAGAAGATTCCAGTATCGACTGGGCATGTCGGGCTTGACTATATAAGCGCGCCGCGCCGCGGAGAGCGCCAGTACATGCAAAGCAATCAAACGAGTAACTTCGAAGTGAATAGTCAGAAAAGAAACGAAAACACAAACAAAATGCCTGCAATTGGTATTGACTTGGGAACCACTTACTCCTGCGTTGGAGTC
>UCOJ01001989.1:0-17307 GCA_900474305.1 Cecidostiba fungosa
CTCGACGGCGCCGGAAAGCGACAACTTCGTTTCGCGCAGCGGCCAGAAAGTTGGCGCTTTCCGGCCGGAGGGCAGAACAATTCATTTGCCGGGCACGGATTCACGGAACAACCCTGGATCAGGTATATAAATGGATCGACGCGGCGTCGTGGGCGGGGACAGGCTGGAGCCTTGGCCGCCGTCGTCTAATAACTAGAAAACTTTTATAGGTACCTATATATCTAATGGCAAAGGTTTCAGTGGTTGGGTGGAGGGATGTATATTGCACATTGTTTATACCTGCGTCTGAATTTCGCCTTATTACAGTTGCACCGAGTCGAGGCACCAACACGTTCAGGCCTGTGCTAGGGGTGTACAACTGTATACAGTTAGGGTGGTGCAGAACAGCTGCTATTCTACCTATAAAAGGGATCGGTTGAAACAGAGAAAACATTAGTCTGTACGAGTCCGCCGTGCTGATACTTTGTACTCTCATCAATACGTCAAGGTCGGAGTGTGAAGTGTGTGTAATTTTAACAAATTGACGATTGCTAATACACTGGACATATAATGTAAGTAAAGCTCTCTCGAAAAATTCAAATTATTATAAAAGACAGTTATAATATAACATTCTTATTTATATTAGCCAGCATCCCATGTCATCAAGCTTCCAAAAAACAAAGATGGCTTACGACGAGTTCAACACCAGATTTTCTAAGCAGACAGAGTATTCCAAGTTAATTCGATCTTTGGAATCGGATCCGCACAGATCCGAATGCGTCGTAAGCTACGATCGCGTGATTCATCAAAAGCTTAGTAAAATCTTCATTGAGCACTGTCTCACGAGCAGCCAAGTCAAGGAATTCGTTCATGCACCCGAGCATACCGAGCGGAATGCCATAATAAATCTGATCCTGGAGCAAGAAACCACCTTCAGCAGTAATTTTTCAAAAGAAATGATCAGAAAGCTCTCTCTGCTGTGGATCACAGTTTTAGGATCTTATCACAAGTCAGCGGAGCTTCTCATAAGCAAGGGTGCCGACGTGAACGAGCTTTTAGCAAATCAAGATCCTCAGTTGATCAACGAGAAATGGACGGTTCTGCACGTGCTCATTCAGATGCAACCTTCCTCGAAGAACGAGCGACTCATTCGTCTCGTAACGAACCACGGCGCCAACTTGCAGGCTCGGGATTCCTGGGGACGCACTGTCCTCCATTACGCAGTCGGCCAAAGCCGAGTCCAACTGACCAAAATGTTCCTCGAGAAAGGAGCCGCCAACGTCATCAATATAGCCGATAAAGATGGCGAGACTCCACTACTTGTCGCAGCCGGAAGCCAAGAGTCGCGCAAACTACTGCTTTTGTTGTTGAAACACGGAGCCGATGTTTCTGCCAAAAATTGGCTCAACCAGAACGTGTTGCATCGACTGTCGTCACGAGCCCCCATGGAATACCCCGAGTTGGCCAGAAAATTTATCGAAAAGGGAGCCTCGCTCAACGACAAAGATCGTGAGCAGTATTCCCAGCCGTTACACCTTGTTAGCCGGTCAGGAAGAAATAAATTGGTAAGTAAACGAACTTTTTTTTTATATATACACCGCGAGATTTCGTTGTCACGCTCATGAAATTTCATTTTCCTGTTTACTATTCTCGTTTTCCAGGCGAAGCTGTATTTGAAGCACGGCGCAAACGTCAACGCCAGAGCGAAACACGGCGTCTTTCCGCTATACCTCGCTACTAGACACCAGAACCCCGTAGTGCTGCTAACTCTGCTAAACGGCGGGGCAAACGTTGACCAGAAAACCAGCACTGGTCGCACCGCGTTGCACGAAGCCTGCCGGATGTTAAATGAGCAAAGCATAAAAATACTTGTGTCCGCTGGAGCGAATATGCACATCGAGGACCGTGACGGCAAGACGCCTTTAACTCTCATCATCGAACGAAATAACAAAGATCCAGCCGTCAAGCTGATGATCAAACTGTTGGCGCTGAAGAAAGATGTTTGCCTGCAGTCGTCGGTCGCATTGAAAGACCAAAGACTCATCGAGCTATCACCGAAGCTGTGGAGTTATTATGGAAACTGCGCCGCAGAGGTCGAGAGGATGAAATTAGCGAGGTTCATTGAGACCTGTACATTTTACGAACTCCTCAGCAAATGCCGTTGCCAGATTGTTCCGTCCATGCGGAATCCCAAGTTTGAAAGTAAATTCAATAGCTACGATTTGACGGAATTTTCTATCTATATCGATGATATAATTGCATCTTTCGATAGCGCGAAAAAGCACTATCGCTCCGTGCTAAAACAGGAGAACATGATTAACGAAATTGCTAATGGTAGTTTTCCTTATATGATTGTAAGGAAAGTGGCTCAATACACATTCGATTGTTGCAAGTTTATGAAATAAAGTAAATTTTTGTAAAATATTAAAATATTAAAGATAATTATTATGAACTATAACTTAATTCTCATTTATTTCTTTACACACTTTGCAGCTGATCATCAGCATGCAGATACTATAATATTACATACAAATCTCAAAGGATTTTTTTTCAATTCATATTTCACCAGTAGAATCGCTCAAATCTGAAAATCCATAGAATACCTTTCGACAGTCTCTTCTTAATTAAAGGTTCTCATTGAGATCTTTTTATTTTATATAGAGATAAAGAGGTGCCGCTCCGAACAAGCGTTAAATAAAGATATACTATGACTGATGCGATTGCAGCGGCGTCGAATAATGTACAATGTATAAATTTAATAGTATACGAGTTTGCAGTAAAAGTCGAGGTGAGCTAGCACGAGCCAAAAGCGAGTTTGTCTGCAACCCGAAGATGAGTACTGCAACTACACGAGGTCAAAAGCCCACTTAGCCCTTGGTGCACACCATTTTTTTTGTAAACATATGTAATGATTTTTGTGTTTATTTTATGACTATAGAGCCATTAACGTAGGATTTGTTTCTAAGTTTCTTTAAAATGAAATTTATTCAATTTTTCGACGTATTCTAGTTAAGGTATAGTGGCGATAAGTATATGAAATCTAATTACGTTTATAATTGTATTAATAAAAATATAAATCGTTTACTCAATCCTATTGCATTACTAATTTTCTTAGGACCTGCACTTATTCACAATAATTGAATTATTTGATAGAATTTATTTAAAATTTTACTTTACATAATTTACTTCTATAGTAAAATCAGAATGCTGGTATATAATTATTTTCTTTAATTTTTAAATCGCATTACTTATATTATGCGCTTATACAACATCACTAATGCTGGTCCAGTATTTCCAAAATCGAGAGAAAAACATAGATATATTATTACCTGGAAAGCACACTTTCTTAATTCCCGTCTACGTTTGCTCGCGTTTGTAAAATACATTTTCAGAGCGGAAAACGTTAGCTGATGGCTCATATCTGCTAGACATGTGGGGGATCGGATTCCGCGAATAATGCATTTTTAACACACGTAACTCTCCCTATGGGAGCATGATTCCGCGCGTAGGCTGTAGATTCGTGGGTGTAGATTGTTAGTGGCTTGATGAATTTCATACGGTTTTTATGGCACCGAGCTTTGTGGAATGGTGTGGAAAAAATTCGTACTCTTAATTCCTGAAACGTTGACTGAATTTTAATCGGCTTTCTTTTATTAATCAACGTAGTTTCGAATATATTTTACTTGTATACATTCATACAACTCAAGCTATTTATCTGCTAAAGTGTGAAATGTGATATAAATAAGTAATGTGTATTAGAAAATTTATTTGCATTCCTGACCGTTAAAACTGTTTTTTAATAAGCTGTCATTTTTATCGATTAATAGTTGTAATCCTTTATCAATGAGGTATTATGAGAAAACAAATTTTCTTATTACAATAAATGCAGCACTAATAGAGGAAGAGTTTTTTTGCAAACTAGTTCTTACGACGTTTTTGTACTTTGAGAGGAATTCAACTTTTTCAGAGTCTCCAAGTTGTCGAGCAGAAAATGAAGACATCTTCATTGAAATGATTGCGACAAAAACGAGAAATCGAGCGCATCCGTTGAAGTCCTTCAAACTGGATCGGTGGACTGTCCTCTAATAAGGGCACATTATGAAATCTAAGAATTCCTATACTCTAAGATCACGTTCCAAATTATTTTACGTCGTTCCGACTTTATTTAGAAATTAAAAAGCACAATATAAAATTAACTCTCGCATGCGCATCATAACCGGACGTAGATTATATTAATCATCAACGCGAATAGCGTTATAATAATCACCCTCGTGAAAACATGACGAAGAGTCAAATTTAATTACACGACACGCACACACACACAAAGCATGTAATTTTGAAAAATACCGTAAACTGCGTGTATAAACAAAAAAAAAGAGAAACTCGAATCAATATAGAAAATCGTTAAAAATCACGGATGCGCGCATCGCCGAGTCTCTCTCTCTCTCTCTCGGAAACCTGAAAGTTAGCGGGACCTTCTCCATGCAGTCGAGCGGGCATTTAAAACACTGTCGCTCGGCGCGTAAAGTTTCCACACGTCTCGACGAAGCAAAGCGAAGAAAAAGAGACGACGACGCAAGCGGCTGACAACGAAGAAAGGCACATCCTTGCTGTGTAGAGAATAAAAAAAAAAGAAAAACCGAGAGCCGCAGCAGGCAACAGCCGAAGAAGGACGAGAGAAGAAGAAGAAGAAGAAGAAGAAGAAGCCGTAAGGTATTTCCTGATGGCGTGGCTGCACAGCGAAAACCTTATCGCACGGCAGCTCGAATTCGTCGTGTCGCGTGCTGGCCTCTTTTGCACCCGAGAAATCGTTGCGCATGAGTCAGGCGAATTCCGCTGTGCGCATTGCAATCATATAATATAATATACTCTGCGGCTTTCTTTCAGCTCGACAATTTGCATTTGGGATTATTTTTGCGGAGCTACCGATTTTTTTTCTGGGCCAATTGAGCTTGTGGCTACTTTATGATACGGTTGAAGCGTGGACAATGCACTGAGACATAAGTGAAGCGCGAATGTGTTGGTTTTTAATTTATTTGCCGTTGATGTTGTTATTGTTGGGGTGAAGCTCTTGCAGTGCGAATGATTGCTTTCGACTGCGAGTTATTTTGTGTTCACTTGTTGCGCGCGTTTTGAAAAGCTGTTCGTTTCGCGCGATATTTCAATTGAATGATTTCAGCGAAAATACGAGTTCGTCATTGGGTTTGCATTTTTAATGATTTTACTATAGTGTCAGTGGAAATTCAACGAAGTATATTCAATAATTATCTTCTGTACCGAGAACGGAGTAAAGTAAAAAGACGCTATTAGTGCGTCTAATAGCATCGGAGAAATGTAAACTGGATGCATCGCAGTTCCCTGTATATGTGCATACTACGTACATACCTACATATACTTACATACGAGTATCCATAAGGTTCAATATACTCTATAGAAGTCCTTTTTAAGAAGTGCTGCTGATTGTTTTTTATTAAATACTGATATTACGTATACGAGATAATACTATTACGGATTCACATTGAGGGGGTCTCAAAGTCAATTCAAATCCAGATTTCGCGCCACAAAATAGCAGACGACAAAAGTAACTAATTTGCTTATAACAAACAAAAAAAGAAAAAGTATGAAAAACTAGGACATCACTGCCCTTTGTTGTGTAATTATCTACCATTTTACAACGTTTGATATGTACTTGTTATAAGCAAATTATTGGTTACTTTTGTCGTCTGCTATTTTGTGGCGCGAAATCTGAATTTGAATTGACTTTGAGAACCCCTTAAACTGGTTTTTGTCATATTAATTACCCTTCTGTGAGAAAAGAGAGAAAAAAACGCTGCTCAAACAGTAAAAAATATTGGAAAATTCGATCATAAAATAGCATTGACGGTAATAAATGTTGATAATATTTATGACGAAAATGGAAGGAGAAAGGTGAACCAAAATTTATTTTATCATATATTTTATGTCCTAATGAAACTATCATACAATCAATCGCTACTTTTCTGATTGTTAGACAGTTAAGAGATTACTTTCGATTTCAAATTTCGAACAAAGAATATGAGTATTAGTTGACAGTTGACTCGGCGTTGATACACTGTTGCAAAAATGAGAAGAAATACAAAAAATAGGAATATTTAAACGAACTAATATACGTGTAGAGAAGTCATTATAATATCTACTGCATCGCCTTCAAAAAGAATTCATTTTAATGTTCTAGTACCAGTCCGAAAAATTAATGAAGGGGTAAATAAATTCAACATTTTCTTTATTTCATCACATGGAATTATATTTTTGAGCATACTTTTTCTAAAACCTGCAGCGTCGAACGTCCCTAATAAAATTTTTTAATATAACATGACAAGCGTTGGAACGGCTCTTACTTAAACGATGTATTATTTTTCTTATCATATAAACTAAGTAAGTTATATCATATACTAATTTAGTTTAAATTTAATGTACAAATAGTACAAAGTTATATCCTTTTGTTGTTGCTTTTAAGTCTTTGCTTTTCCTTTTTTTTTGGATGAATTCGTACTTTCGGTTTCTACGTAGGCAACTTTATTTGTTTTGTCTTTATTCTTTATCTAAAATTAATCATTATGCAAAGACCAGATATTATTTACGTCCATTTTATTATTCGGTTCTTTTTCTTCTATTATTTGAATTTTTCATTATTCGAAATCAGTGCGCATGTAAAATGCGTTTCGTTGTATTTGTGAGAACCTGATATTGCAAAGAGATAAATACATCGCTTAGAAAATCAAACACGTAAGCTATACAACGTCTTAATCAGCTTTATATACAGTTTATTTATTTATTTTTTTTTAAATGCCGATATTAGATGTACGACAGTTTATAGTACACAAGGACATCGCCATCAGGTGGAGTTTTAATACGTTAAGGCAATAGTCGACCAGTGTATTATTGCATCAGCACCAAAATAGGAAAATTACCTACTGTATATAATAGGGTGCTGAGTTCATCATTCTGTCGTACACATAGTATCTTCATTTAAAAAAATTTTGTTTACATAGCCCTATATTGTTTTCACATAACGATATTGAAATTTTAGAGTATGAGAGGTTGCACCATAACTTAAGCATAACTATTAATAATATAATTCCTTATAAATATTGTTAAAAAATTAACTCTTTCAATAAATAATTTAAGAAAAGAAAGATGTCAAAAGAAGACTTCAAGGATTTTTATTGATTTAATGCATACCTTATTTAAACGCATAATAAAATCAAGCTATTATTTAATAATAAAAGTTAGCTCTGATTAATATTATGTTTTTGTATCACAATTTGATATATAGATTATAATAACTACCTAGCTAAATATAAGTACTATTATAATAAGCTAGTGCAAATTTGAACATTGTGCGCAGCCTCACCTTGAAAGTTTGAGAATTTTCAACCAATTATTAAAAATTTTTAAATCTTTATACTTCATTATATAATTACATAATAACAAGAAAAATATTATAAAACAGTAAGCTACAAGATCAATTTAATAGGATATAATCTGTAACTTAGTATGTATTATGTATTCTGTTTTGTAGTAGAAATCAAGTTTATGCAGTTATCGCTTGACATAGTATAGTATAAATTTATTATATCTAAATAAAATGGCTTAATCAAAAATTAAGTTTTCTTTTTCAAGTTATAAAATGTAATCTATTGTCCATTATTTCTTGTAGTTGAAGAATTTAATTTAAAAACGATCACACTTGATTGTATTTGTAAATGATTTTTAATCATTATTTGTTTTCTACTTCTTTCAATAGAACTTTTTAAAGTTCTATTATGTCGATTAGGTTTTAAATTACGCAAAGTCTTTTTTTACTATTTAAAATTCGACTTGTATTAAAAATGTTTTGTCAAATAATTTATTCCATCTCAAAGGTATATTTTCTTTATCATATTTTACCTAAATTATGTAAATCTTCCAATGAGAAATACTTATTACAATAATTAAAATTATAAAATGTTTTTTTATCAATGTAAAATATAGAAGTACATGTTTTAATATTTTTTATTTCTCATTTATCTTAAAAATAACTGTCAGTTTTTAAATTATATCATTTTTCATTTTATATTCTAAATTAATTTAAAGTAATTTTGAATAATTCAATGGACATACGTGATACTCTCATTTATCATACAGTAAATTATTCTACAAAACAAGAACATTGAAAATTGACCTTAAATAACTGCTTTATTTCATGAATTCCTATTTCATTTAAACAATCCTATCTAATCAAGTACGCAATAAATACAACTTATTCAACCCTCTCAAGTATAACTTGTTCAATAAAAATGCTACAATCAATTCATTGTTTCATGCTAGCAAATTTCCATTATAAAACATATTTCTTCTAAGATAATTTTATTTTCACCTCTAATAATTAAAGCTTCCATACAAGTTATTTATCTATATTAATACTGTGAATGGACTTTATATCGATTAAGTTTATGCATTTCTTATTCACATAGCTCAAGGGGACCTTCAGTCAAAAATCATATCAGGATTACTTTATAAAAACTTAAATATTATTTGTAGTTTTTATAAAGTTTTTCTGTCGTTCAACAATTATGAAAATACACATGGCTAGTACCGATTTTCAGTCATTATTTCCAATATTTTCATTATTTGTAAAAATACATATGTATTAAAATATTACATGCTTCTGATACATTGACAATATTTTATTTTAAACATGCATTTAAACAATTTTAATTGTAATATTATTCATTACTTGTCAAATTTATTTTCAAACAAATAACTAGAAAAAATATATAAATAATAAATTAGTAAAGCATTTTTATTTTAAATTGTTGAAAAATTATAAAAAATTAAATAGAGTACAACAAATTCTTGAAGACCCACCTTAAACACTTGTAAAAATATATTACACAACAAACGAATACAATTTTAATATGTGCGGTTATTTTATGTGGAATGCAATAGTATAATACTTTATTTTTCGATTAATTGATTCACATGAATGTATTGTTTTCTTTTCTTTTTTTAAAAATAAGATTAAGATAAAGAGAGGTTTCAAAGCTTTAGATATTAAATTTCAGTAGCTGAATTAAACACTGTAAAATGAATCAAAGTTCGAAACATGTATACATATTATCATTATATTTACACTCTATTTTCGGGAAAAAATTTTCAAATAATATATTTAGTATTTAGTTGCCTGATCAAATATATAATTTTTTGATTCAACCTTGTCGATATTGTATCTTTTTTATTCGCTATTTTATCGATATCACATTAAAGTCCATTCTTTATTGATCCAGCTTAAAAATATTGCTGGAAAATTATGTTAAGGCTCACGTTTTTCTTAAGTGAATGATTTTTTTTTTAATGTAAAAAATCGGAACATTAAAAATTGGTAAAGTATAGTATATGTATAAATTCTTGAAATAATTAACTAAGAAATATACTAGAATAAACTTTGTAAAACTAAATTAATCAATTAATTAAGGATTTAAATACATAATAAAATTATTTTTCGAAAGCCGAAATATTCGATCTGGAAATTTAAAAAGAATTCTCACTAAAAAACAACAAGAATATTCCACTATTTTCGTAAAAAATGTGTCCCTATTGTGAATACAACTAGTGCCTAATATTTAAAATTTAAATTCGTTCTAAACCATCATTCGTTTCTCCATTGGCTGCAATTTTGTGCTTCCTATGCGGCTGATTGTACATTGTTTGCAGCGGCACGTGTAATAACTCCATTATTTGGATGAAATTAGGTTCTGTAAAATAAAAAGTTGGATAATTCAGTTCGTTTTTAGTATAAATTTTAATATATCAACTGGTTACAAAAAAGAAAAAAAAAAATAATAATAATAATGTGAAAACTAGTAAAAAGGATTGCAAGTAGTTTGTGGTAGTCAGTTTGAAACTTACCATTTTCTGGAGTGATATAGCCATGTCTGATTAAAAAGTCTATGGAAACTGGAACGGACGTTGTCTTGAAGTGTGACGAAAGGACCCTTTCGAGACACTCACTAACAGGCAGTAATTCAAAAGTCTCAACCTCTCCGTCGCCGTTTTTGGGCACAAAGTCAACAGGAAGTTCTAAGTCGTACACAAATTCAGTATTTGGAAATAGTCCTCTTTCACTTTCAAAAAAGAGTGATACACAGCCCGCGCTTTTTAGCTTCGTCAATAAATGATTGGGTATTCCTGCCTCTTCACTGGCTTCCTTTATTGCAGTTTCATTAATTCCAAAGCCTACACTTAGTCCACCACTAACACAGTTGTCCCAATAGCCTGGCCATGTTTGCTTATTTGGACTTCTTTTCTGTAACCATATCGACAATCCTTTCACTGGATCCATTACATATCCATTGATGTCTACTCCATATTTTCGTATTCCAAAAAGAGCTGAAAGCAAGATCAAGTTAAATCAAGATGTTAGATAAAAGAACTGTTATCAAATATGCAGCGATTAAGTAAAGCTATTTTTAAACAATATAAGCTGATGTAGAATAGTCTGTAAAAGGCTTACATGTTGCCGATCGATCCATTTTAAATAATGGTGGGGTGTTAAATTGTGCTCTAACATCATAGTATTCTTCTCGCCATCCATGCAGTGCAATAAATTTTCCACCACCTCGCCATTCTCTGAGCACTTCATCGACTTTAGCACTTCTCTCAGCATAATCTCTAAAGGCTGGATTAAGCTGAACATATTCCGGATGCACTTGAAATACCTATTGACAAATTTCCTTAGAATCTGTTTGTGAACTAAATAATTAATTGCTCAAATTGAATTTGAGAGAAATTAAATTGATTTAATTATTCTTAGTGTATATACACAAAAACTAATCAAAGCCAAAATTCAGTTTAATGGAATTAAATCATTATTTTGCCTCACAAACTGAAGACTCTATTCATGAACTAAAATAATTTAGACTTTGATTTACGTTGAATTTTACCTCAAAATATTCAAGTAACAAAGTGAGCCAATACCTGCGGGTAATTCAAGAGCTCCTTCATGACATCCTGTCGAACAAGACCAATTTGCTGTCCATCTACAACAAATGCCCGGCAATCACCAGCATGAAAGCCTGCAACAGAGAAATAAAAGAAGTCAGTTAACTATCGAGTTGCCATTAGTTCGCACAGAAGCATTTGAAGCATAAAGCAGCGAATATAGGAAACAAAATAACTGTAAATATGCTTCTGGATGGTAGCCAAATATACACGAGCCACTCGCAGAGCCCGTGTCAAATTACTATTTTTACACTTCCCACATTCAGCCTTGATTGGATCCAAATGCCTCTTGACAATTCTATTACAATAGACAACTATAATGTTGCATTTTAATCAACATTTATCAACTATCGATCCTCTGTCAGACTGTTCCGTCGATAACCAACAATCGAGCTCCGAAAAAAAAATAGTCACAACCAATACATTCATCGACTATATATTGATTGAACAGTCATGAAAGAAAGTGGGTGGGAAAGTCGGTGACTAACGCCAGCCGCCCCCGCGTCAGCCACCCACAATGTAATTCAAAGCCAAAAAAAATAAAAAGCTACCATCATCCGGAAAAATCAATAATAAACATACACATACTGCGAAACGTCATCCATCCCAACCAAATCCCAAGACAGCTCGTATAGGTATATTAAAGTAGAGCGAGAGAGAGAGAGAGAGAGGGAGACAGGTAATGAGAGCAACCACCCTCTCTTGCACCCTCAGCTCCGAAAGGGCAAAATCGCAGTAACCCGTCCCAGCCCAGAATCGATAAAGCCTCCATTAAGGTGAAAAAGCGTCTCGAACAGCTCACCTGACAGATAGAAGCAGTTGAACTTTTTGGCGAGCTTGAGTAGACGTGACATCGGCTCGGTGTCTTGATTCGCCATGATGATTCCCCGTGCGTGACGTCTGCGGCTACCCCGGCTCTCCCTCTCTCCTCACTCACGTCACTCGCACTCACTGCGCCTCTCTATAAGTATATATACACACGCACTCTCTACTGCTCTGTATACACCTGATGATGATGGTGATGATGATAACTGAGAGATAAATGCACCGCGCGCGAAAGACGACCACGACGATTTTTTCTGCAGCTGATGTGCAGCGACGACGAAGGGCGGCTTTCGAAAAGCCGCGATCGGGGCTTTTCGTCGTATACGTGCGTGTGCTACTATACTACTATACTTTTATAATACACTCCGTGTGTGTTGTATACACAAACGCAGGCGCACTGTGTGCTGCTGCAGGAACGACGGCTTCTGCGCGACGGCCCCTTTCTCTCTTTCGCGAGGAGGAGGAGGAGGAGGAGGAGAAACGACGGCTGCACAGGCGGCTTTTGCTTTCTTATATATAAGTATATAACATATATGCGAGGATTGTGCACTGCGTTGTTTTGCGCGCCCTTGTCCCTTTCTTTCTTTTCTTGCGACGCTCTTTTGAGGGGAAGTGGGACGCGGCCCTGTGATGATGATGATGATTATAGGTATATGTACAGGAGCGGGTATACTTTGTGCGGAGCTTGCGAATTTTCCTTTGTTGTGTTGTATATACCTATTAAGAATAACTACTAGTAGAGAGTATATCGATCACTGAGTAATGTCATACTTAATTTTTGATCAGTCAATATTTTTTTTGATTTTGTATATTAATACTTACTAGGATTTAATGAATTGGTGTGTAAACTGGTTATCGATCGAATGGGATAGAGGATATAGCGTTTTGGCACAGGAATGACGATCGTGACTCTCGGCTTGCTTTTATTTGTTATTCTCGGAGCCAAGACGATTTTTTTGTAATGTATTATAAGTATACCTATACTGATGCCTCGTGTGTTCTACTAAAGAGAGAATTCCCCCCAAAAAAATTGAAAGTCAAAAGATGAAAGTTCGGAAATATGTATGTAGAACGTAGGTATAATAGAAACGACGCGGCCTTGGCTGAAAGCAGCGTATGCAAATATGCGCGCGTTTGGTGTGTTATAATAATGCCTGCAGGTGCTGATAAGGAGAATTAATGTGTAATGCGGAATGCGAAGTGACATTTGCTCTTGATGTCGTATATTATTTTTGCAATGTTTTTTATTCGATTATTGGCTCGGGTGTACTGATGTTTGGCGGTAAAAAAACAAAACTCAAAGACATTTTTTATATTTCAACGTGGTATTTATTTATCAGGATTTGGGGATTTGAATTGTTGATAAGATCTCCTTTTTTCGATGTCTAAATAATTATCCATTCTAAAGAATAAAAAAAAAATATTTGAGAAAACTTTTTTTTTTAATTATAAACGCAGAGTTCATAAATTATTTTGTAAAGGATAAACTATAAAAATACGTTTTTTGCTAATTCATTCAAGATTTATTTTTAAGTAGAATGATATATTACTATAGTTTTTGCGCCAAGCTAAATATAAACTATCTATTTTACGGTGACATAATATAACAAATACAGAACATACTATTCGTTTTCTCTTCTTATATTTCTAATTCTAAACATCTGCGATTTGCTACTTTTCGCGCTCATGTTTCGAACATAGTTTATACCTTCTCCACTGCTGATTCTGATGGTAGCGCTGATGATCGTCCGACAAACGTGTTTTTGTATAAGCCATCAATACGAGACGCCACGAGGAGTCGGCTGAGTTTGTGCACATCAGTGTTGTTTTTACCTGTAAACCTTGTAAATTACTCTACAAAGAAATCAATTAAATTCTGTAAACATGACGAGCGAATCGGAATCTGAATACAATTCGTCTGACGAAGAAGTAAGTTATGATTAATGAAGGCTTACTGAGAAACTAATGTTTCATTATTCTAACCTCAAATTTTCACGTGTTGTTTAGCTGCGGGAAGCATTTGCCAAAGGACTGTTGAAGCCGGGATTGAACGTTATCGAGGAGAGCAAAAGGGATTATAAAAACAATGTGGTACGTATTATAATTTGATGACAATAGTGGATTATGCGGCTATCTATAGGGAGTAAAGTGGGCAATTAGTACGCACTGTGTGAAAATGAAGCCTGAGTGAAGAGAGTATTTTTGCCTGTTTAATCTGAATTTTGAGGGTGGAGTCTCGAAAAACTGGCAGGTAATTTGTTGTAAACAATTTTTCCGAAATTTTCACTTTTCTGTACTAACAAAATTTTTTTAAGTTCTTCGTACAAATTTAAGCGGAAAGTGTTCTAATAAAATTTTTTTTTAAAATGCATTGCTTCTCTTTGATAAAATATTAAAGTCTTACAAATTTAACTTTTTCAATCTTTTTAAATATAAATTTTTGAAACTTCAATGATTTAAAAAAAAATTTTTGCAGTACGTAAAAGTGAAAGTTTTGGAAAAATAATCCGGAAAATTGTTTATAACAAACTTTTTGACTTTTTTTTGACATTGATATTTGCATTCAGCAGGCAAAAATACATTAGAAAAACCTTGATAAAAAGTATATTATTGGTTTTCATTAAATACACATTTATACATACTGATTGTAATCTATAAATTTCTAATGTTTATATTTAATTATTATTTTTGATAATGGTAAAAATAAAAGGTTGAACTTTCTCAGATGCAAACTTTATATTATTAGATTTATTGATATTGATTACAAATTATTGTTCTGGATAAAGAGGAGTAATATAATTAAGCAATTGCTTAGTACGTATATCTATTCAAATATTATTAACAATTATTAATTTTCAGCGTGGGATGAACAGCAAATTGGAAGAGTTTCGCCAGAAGCTACCATGGATTGAAAGGCTTGTCTTGATCAATGCTCCAGCTCCATTAGCTCCAGAGCTTGCTCTTCAAATGCATGAACAAGAAGCTCGTCGTGCAAGACAACTCAAAGGAAATAAAAAACTACCTCAATTCAGTCCATCTGAAGATCCAGTTTTAAATGATTTTAGAAGGGAGACTATGTTTCACAGACAAGCACAAAGTGCAGTAGTTGAGGGAATAGCTAGGTTGAAGTCACTCAATATTCCTACTAAGAGGCCTGCAGATTACTACGCAGAGATGGCTAAATCGGATAAACAAATGGAGAAGGTTAAAGAAAATCTTCTCAAGAAACAAGTAGAAGCTCAACGTTCTGAAAAAGTTAGACAAATGAGACAACAGCGTAAAGTTTCAAAGCAGATGCAGGTAGAAGCTACATTAAAGAAGCATGCTGAGAAGAGGAAATTAATGGAAGAAGTAAAGAAATATCGCAAGGGTATCAGGCAAGATCTTGACTTTTTGGATGATAAAAAGAAATCAGCTCCCAAAGGAAAAGATGGAAAATCTTTAAGCAAAAAAGCCTTAGAGAAAAGAAATATGAAAAATTCAAAGTTTGGTTTTGGAGGTAAGAAGCGTGGCTCTAAGAAAAATACTAAAGACAGTGCAGCGGATATATCTGAATATAAAAGACCTGGTAAGCCTGGAAAACCTGGGTCAAGACCAACAAAAGGAGGCAGAGCAGCTAAATTTAATAAAGGAAGACCAGAGAAACAGAGACCTGGAAAAAATAGAAGAGTGCAAATGAAAGCAAAACGAAAATAATTGTAACGAACATTAGATTATTGCGATTGATTGGTGAGAATGACTGATGAATGAGAAGTATGTAGAGAACATTTTTCATCAACAAATTGTTATTTATATGGTTTGAATCATTCTAATATAATTTACTCTTCTACAGGTGAATCCTGCAGAATTTACAAAAGAAAATGTTACATTGAGTAACTTTCAATTTGTTATACCACTGTTTATAAGGATAAAAATGGTATTTTACTATTTTTCTCTTGGTGAACTAAAATATCTTTTAAGTAAAGATAAGTTAAACCATCTGTACGTTATCAAAAAATTGAAAATAAAGATAATTTATTTTCTTGAACAACTCGACAATATTTTCTTTTCAATCAATTCAATCAGTAAATTGTTTTCTCTGCAAAAGTAAAAATTTGATTTTATTGCAGAAGAGCCCACAATACTACAGTGTATTACTTTATCGACTGAGTTTTTGGAGCAAGGTGTTCATACAGATTTCAAGTGATGGCGCCACTAAAAATATGCAAATTAGTTTGCTACTTGATGGTATAAAAACAAAATTGTAAGTTAGCAATAATATTTTTTAAAAATTCGATGATTAAAAGACCTTATACATTCTATCTTACTATTTTTTTTTTTTTGAGCAACGCAGTACATTATAGATAAAGTGCAAGCAGATAATAAACTTTATAAATCTTTAAATATTTGTACAACAGTTTATTACAATCTACCATTGAGATAACTTTAGTATTCTACTTTTTAGATAAAGAAGCAAAAATATAGTTCGATCGATTATCGTTTCTTCTGAAGCTGCAGAAGCAAAAGAAAACGCCCCCGGGTGGGCTCGAACCACCAACCTTTCGGTTAACAGCCGAACGCGCTAGCCGATTGCGCCACGGAGGCGATAGTATGGAGATTTTTAATGCTCTACAAAGATCTAGCGGATTAAAAAACGGGCTATTTTTTTCTATTTTTTTGTTGACATTTGTCAAAATGTCTTTTCATTACTCAGAAAGTGATTTGGACAATGTTGATTGATTAACTGGTAGTTTTGCAAAAAAAAGTAATGAACGATATTACTTTACGTTATTGTTCATGTAAAATTCAATTATTTCTTATATAATTTCGATCTGGAGTTAATATAGGAGCAACATATGTATTTACATTAACGAATTAGTGATAAATATTACGTTTTATTAGTCTGTTGATAATTTATCAGTGCAGAGTTTTCGATAGCAACCCGTCGTACACTTGTAAAACGTAGGTAACGGTGTATCAGGATTTAGTAGTTTATGAAATGATTTGCTTATATTAAAAACCAAATTTGGATAAAGCACGACATAGCTGCGTTCCGTTATGTAAATATCTATCATTTCACAAAGTTTAAAGTTTGAACTAATGGCATTTGAACAATGTCTTAAAATCACACAATTTAAATTCCATTCAGCGAAATATTTAAATATAAACTTGAATCGTTATCAAATGATAGATGATTACTTAATACAGGACGACTATGTCGTGGTTTATCCAAATTTGATATTTGTTATTATTATTATTTATGAGACAATTAGTTAATAATACGCCAAATTAACATTTTTAACTGACTTTAGGATCCTCTTAATTGATCAAAAAATCATTTCTCTTTAAAATTGTCAAGGCGTTGGCCTTCAAGACCCACAGCGTTTTGCTAGAAAATTTTTTCTCTAAAAAAAAAGCTTTTTCTCTAATACACGCTGCTAACACTTAAAAAAATCAAATTAAATCAATCGACAGGTATAGCGACGACGTAAGACTTAAGGT
>UCOJ01001990.1:0-17287 GCA_900474305.1 Cecidostiba fungosa
ATTCAGATATAAACTTCAAACTCTGTAAAATGATAGATAATTACATTACGGAGGGCAACTATGTCGTAGTTTGTCGTAATTTTGTTTTTATTATTTGTTATAAGCAAATTAGTATCTTTCGTCGTCTGCTATTTTGTGGCGCGAAATCTAGATTTGAATTGGCTTTCGGACCCCCTTAAGTAGATACTGTCAGGGCACAGCAAGACCACTTTTAAAAATTATATACTTACACTCATCAATTCCAGATCTCCGACTTTGGTCTGTCCCGTAAAGGCACCTACACCCTAGGCGTCAACGGTACCCGACGTCTGCCCATCCGTTGGATGCCACCAGAAGCAATCCGTCGTCGAGCTTTTACTAGCAAAAGTGATGTCTGGTCATACGGCATCGTTCTCTGGGAAATTGCAAGTCTCGGTGACTTTCCTTACGCCAGACTCTCTGACGAAGCTCTTCTACGTCACCTGTTGGAAGAGAACGGAAGACCTGAGCTGCTGGATGAAGCTTCGGAGGAAATGACCGAGATCATGGACACTTGCTGGGCCTTGAGAGCCGAACAAAGGCCCAATTTCAAGCAAATCGTTGCTTGGCTCGAGAGTAAAAGGGAAGTCGGTAGGAAGAATAATCCGATTTATATGGATTTGTTGGAGACTGGGGGAAGGTGATATGCTTGATTGGAGAGGATCTCTCTCTCTCTCTCTCTCTCGGTTGTTTTGTACAGATGATGTAGTAGACGTAAGTTAATGGTGATGGCTTGCGGTTGAATTATATTACGTTGTGTATGATGTATAGATGCTGTTGTTGTTGTGTATTATATCGCTGTTCTTTGAGATAAGACAAATAGGCTTACGATTTTCACTACTTACTATAGTTTTAAGGATAATAATTTACTGTGTATACCTCGCATCCAAGATTTAATATTAAGAAAAATGTCGTTCTTTTTAATGCAATCAAATTTCGCTGTAATAGCCATCATGAATTCCCGCGAGTAATAAAAGAAACGTTCATCAGAGTAAAAAAAAAATATTCTTCGGCGATTTTAATAAGAAACAAAAATAACAATCCTCAACTCTTTAATCCCCGCTTAAAGCCAACGAACTGCGTTATTCCCAACCCCATAAACACCTCAAGAAATTCAATTAACAAAAGCTCATCCTCCTCTAAATTAAAACCTCCTCCTCCTCTTCTTCCTTCCAAAACTCAACCTCACTCCTAAACAATATCCCTCTGGCAGTCCAAACAGCCGGCACTAAAGCGGCGCTTAAGTAACTCTCTTAATTCGCGCTCTCGAAAACCTCTTTCGTCCAATACTTAGACCGCAGTAGAAAGAGCCAGGCGAAAAAGCCTCGCGTCCATTATATCCTTTGTGTAAAATAGCGTTGCTCTAAACGCGCAATACATTACAGGAGAGCCTGTGCAGAGCTCGGAATAAGAAAAGATAATTGATCGAGTAAAAGGTATATATAGCGGGGGCGCAAGCGCTGGGCCCTACATCTCGCGAAGGCCAAGAGAAGCTATATAGCAAAGGAGAGGCAGAAGGAGAAAGAGAGGAGAAAAAAAACAGCGCAGTAGTGCCTCGAAGGCACACAGGAAACCATCCAAGGGAAGTAGAGAGAGAGCGAGAGAGAGGCTGTGCTGTGTGCACATATAAGAGGAGGGACGAATGAATGGTAGAGAGAGAGAGAGAGACAAAGAGAGAAAGTCCAGAGGCGGAAAGTTGATGTAGAGAAGGGAAGAAGCGACTCTGCGAGCGCGAGATAGCGCATGTATATATACTGCGGAGCCCTGTACATAAAATTTCGCGCTCATGTATATATACGCGAGTAGCGCTCGGCATAATGCGCGCATAAGATTTCGCGCGACAGATCGTGCGCTGAGAGTAAATTCTGCATGAAAATTCTAAGGCTAAGAGGGTTTCACCAAGTTTCTTTCGTGTAGAGGAGTATTTTATATGGATGTGTTTTTTTTTTATTTTACATCTATACTTTGGAAGCTTAAGATACGCGTATTGATAGAAAATTCGTCATATTTTTTGCTGATTTATAACGTGTGATTAATTAGAAGTGTAGATATGCTTTATGTACCACCGTACTGGATAGGATGCTACTAATATTTACACGCACAAAACTTATTTTCGTACCTTCAAAAACGAAGGACGAGAAGCTATATTACTTATTTCAAAGACAGGGTATAAATTAATTGCTCCTGAAAACGCAATCTGTGTTCTTGAAGAGCGAGGAAGCTATGCGCATTTTTATAATCCTGTATTCTATGTGGTTCTATAAATTTTAATTTGTTGTCTATTAATTTGTTGTCTATTAGTACATGGGTAAGAACGTCGGATGCAATCAATAACAATTTCGATCGACGTCGACCTTTTCGACAGGGATATTAACAGTGTCATTCCACAGGCAGTTATAGCATGAGCGACCCAATTAAAAAGCAGGCCCAACAGAAGGCAGTTCTGGCATATAGGTGACATTGTACTGCTATATATGCACTGAGCTCGCTGATATTGATAAGGGGAATAGGAAAGCGTTTATGCGCCACCTATCGCCACTCACCAGAGACTCGGAGAGTTGAAGCGGTAGGGAGTAGGGGAAGCCAGGCCAGTCCAAAACTGCTGTGTCTTACAGAGTGTCGCTGTCCAAGTGTACACAAGAATCGAAATTAAGTTTAGGTTGGATTCAGGACAGTGTTTAATGAAAATTTATACCTACTCTAACCTCAAAATCATAACTTTAATATGATTATTCAATACTGGTGTGTAAGGTGACTTTTACTTCATGTCACATGGGGTAAATAATCACCTTCCACAACCGTATCGAATTATACTATTATAGTCTGTGTACAATTAAAAATAAATAAATAAAAAACAAAATATTGCCTAATATTGAAAATGCAATTTTTAATTGCAATTTTAACTTGCAACTTTGTAAAATGATAGATAATTACATAACGGAGGGTAAAAAACTCCTGGTTATGCGTAATTTTGTTTTTATTAATTGTTGTAAGTAATTTAGTTGTTTTTTAGTTTGCTATTTTGTGGCGCGAAATTTGAATTTTTAATTGACTTTCGGACCCCCTTAACTACAAAATCGAAACATACATAGCTTATCATTTTTAAAAAGCCTGCTCTCCTTGTAATACTTGTATGCATCTTTAAATAAGGACATGAATAATCCCTTTGTCAAGAATACAGCAGTTTCAAAAATTATTACAATTAAATTTTCCCAAAATTATTAACAATTTTTTAATAATTATCAAAAAAAGTATACAATTATATAATACTTGATAATTTTCTAGCATTTACGAGCAGCTAAGGCAAAAGTATTTTTAAGACAAGTCAAACATTTATGATTTCCATTTAAAATTTTTAATAGATATTAAGTAGCTTTATTCAGTGCACGAAGGGCGCATTGAATAAAGCTACTTCTTATATACACCGCAGTAGTGTAGGACTTGCTTCTATAGTAGACTATATTATACTCGCTCGCGCGCGAGAGCTAAGATTTCGCCAAGTTCGTATACTATATACGAAGCAGCAGCAGCAGCGGCGGCGGCAGCTCGAGGGAGAGAAGCGAAGCGTGTAAGGATGTAAGATAAGCGAGAGCGAAGGAGAAAGAGGAGGAGGAGGAGGAGGTGGAGTAGGAGGAGAGCATAAGGGTCTAGAGAAAAGGACGCGGAGAGGACAGGACCCTGGATACAGTATAAAGTGTATATATATATGTATATGTACACATACACAGAGAGACGGAGACACAGACACACACACAGAGAGAGCGAGTCGAGGAGTCTACAGGGGGAAGGAAGGATGAGGAGGAAAGGAAAGAGGCCCAGCGCCAAGGCTAAGTCGAGCGCGAACAGTCCCGAGCGGTACGCCGCGCGGATCCAACCTATACCCGCGCATCCAGCTCTCGTCTTTAAACACTCTTGTATTATATATTTTTTTCCTTCTTCTTCTTCTTTACTCCAAAGTAGCTTCTTCTATAATACACACATATTCGACATTTCCCTTCTTCTCTCTTTCTCTCTCTCTCTCCCCGCGAGTGTGTCGCCGATTTATATTACAGACCTGTATTATATACACTTGTTATATGGCTTACATATATACATACAGATCGACTAAACGAACAATGCAAGTGAGCAGCTCGTAAAAGACAAGAGGCTCGCAATTTATTCCTCTTCTCCCCGGTGAGAGAGAGAGAAAGAGAGCAAACCGCAAGAGATGCGCTCCGGAGAAAGCTGTTGGAGCCCCGGCTAACGAGAGTGAATCGATCGATCGAGACTGCGAGAAGAGAGTACTTATAGCTCGAACCGATCGCCAAGCGTTTTAGAAGGAAAATGTGCAGCTAAGCTGCACTTGATACCGTTTCCGACATCAGTCGTCGCTGATTATGTGTTTCGTTCATTAGTTCACAAGCTGATGCCGCTTTGACCGAAGCAGTATATCAAGAGAGAGAGATGACGAGTATACCGGTCCGTTGCGTAATACCGATCGAGCGAGCGAGGAGCCGATAAATTTGCATAATCGATTCTGCGGAAAAGAAGATTCGAGTGTGTTGTGTGCGAACGTTTTTGTTTTTTGTTTTCCAGTGAAACAGTGAACTATTTTTTTTTCTTCTTGGACCATACAGACAGACACTTGATAAAATGTCCCGACAAAGAATCGATAATGACTTATTATTACTGGTGACGGCAGTAGCTTGGACTTTTCCACGCTGTGTATTATAGAAGAATGATCCGACCGTACTGGCGTCCCTTCGTCGAATCTTGTACTCCGTAAAAGGCGACGAAGAAATGGACGAGAGCAGAGCCGGCAAGCTGCAGTGGTTTTCAATGCGCGGAGACCAGCAGCAGCCGCAGCATCAGGAACGAAGCTTCAACCAAGCCCTGCGCTTCATAAGGACGCGGGCGAGTGTCCGCCGAATCGCCGCTAATAACCGGTAAGTCGGGATTTCGCTGCAGACACACCAGCCGGCTGCTTCTTCTTTTTTTCTTTTATTATTATTATCGGGATCTTCTCGTGTCCCGTAAGCTCGGCTTTTATTGGGAGGGGGATTTATTTTATTCGCTTAATGGATCGCGCAAGTTGTTGCAGTGTGAGAATTTCGAAGGGATTCTTTTTTTTTTCATCGGAGAGGATTTCGCAGGGGAATAAAGTTTTCTGGAATTTTTTTCATTACTGCTAATGGCTTCTGTTCTTTTTTTTCTTTAAGGAAGAGAGCGACGACTTGTATTATATACTATATTATTGCATTTTGGTAAACTTGCTGAGAGAGAATATCCCGTTCGGGAAGCGGTTCTTTTACCCGTCATTTATTTCGCGAAACTTGTGCATTTCTTCGCCTGTAATGGTTATTGACTTGATTTTTATTCCGACCGCGATGGGGACATTAATTGAGACCTCTCGAGCGACTTTTTCGGGAGCTTTATTATTATATACATCACACGAGGGCTCCTTTCCTGCGCACCTTTGAGTAATAATATCCTGATGATATCGTGTGTGTAACTGTTTATAGGGGGGAGAAGTATAAATAATTACACTCGATTTATTCGAGTATGAGCTTAATAATATTCATAAACACTCGAATAAATTAACTGTGTAGATTCGCGGTGTAACTAGCCGCATTACCGATTCCGAGTACTGCAGCGTTTTGCATTATGCCGACACTTTATATCATACGCCATAACTAGATTTTCAAGTATAGCAGTAATTCTCGTTTCACACAAAGATCCTAACACTAAACGAACGTTATGTATTGACGAAACGCTTTTCTTCGAGTGACAGGTGTCCCATTTTTCATCTGCATCGTTATACCGATTTATCTTAATGTATTCAATCGGTGATCCTGTAGCTCTCGGGACACACCGTTAGAGAAAGTAAAAACTAAACTATACAGGAATCGTAGCTTATAGCTATTAGAGATTATATTTAAATTCTTAATAACCCAGCAATTAGTCCAATAAAGCGTAATCGTTTTAAAGACATACACACAATTAACTATACCCTGACGTAATCCTTCGTTATATATAGATTTCATTAAAATCGGTTTCGCTAATATACTCGCTCGACGACAAAAACGGACACATGCACACTTAATGCCGTCATATCGACGATTTTCAAGACTCAGAAGCCGCTCTGGTGTTCTTGAACTTCCTGTTTCGAGCGTAAGCCTCGTTTAAATATTTATCGGGCGTCGTCGTGTTGAAGAAACATTACGGGCAAAAAGTCATGTGCGCTGACTTCTGAGCGATTGCCAACTAGCTTAATTGTTATTCAATAATAATAATACACTCGGCTTCGTCATAAGGTAATTGGACTGATGTACAGCTATCCATTAGCTTCTCGACGAAAGATTATAAATATTTTACACCGAAGTGCACTGATCGCAAAATCATGGCAGTCCTGAAAAAGGATGCGCTCTAATATACTCGAGGTATACTATAGGATAAATTTTTCTCGGAAGAATCGTGAGTACTTATCTCTCAGCTGTCCAGGCACGTTAATTTCAGTTCCATTTTAGCAAATTTAGAGCCGCTTTATGAAGAGCAGCAGCAGCAGCAGCAGCAGCAACTGCGGAGAAGCGGTAGCCGCATAAGAGAAAGAGAAAATAATTACGCTCGCGTTATCCCCGATATTATCATATAATTAGACGCACTACTCGGCCAATTAAAGTAAACGCTCGAGCAGTGGTATTCCCTGAAGAATATATATGCAAGCGCGACTGGATGTGATCTTGCGGGCTGTTTCTTTTTTTGCTCTTGCGTGTGCCGCGTATGAGCGAAATTTTTCTTGCTCGGAAAAACGCAGTTAATACACTTGAATCTTTCTCGGA
Organism: Cecidostiba fungosa; assembly: GCA_900474305.1. NCBI lineage: Eukaryota > Metazoa > Arthropoda > Insecta > Hymenoptera > Pteromalidae > Cecidostiba > Cecidostiba fungosa. The sequence goes on from UCOJ01001990.1 coordinate 6,837, forward strand.
AGGACTTGTGCGCGGTTTCCGCTTATACATTGTATAGGTATATATTTAATATACATGGCGTTTCCAGTCTTTACGATCGAGTTGATCAATCGCGTTCGTCTTCTTTTGTTCGCTGGAATGTATATTATTATATACGTGCACTTGTATAATTGTATAGTACAACACCTTGCTGACATTGCATCGAACGTCTTGTTGTGTATAATATATACTTTCCAACGAAACAAGTTCCTATAATACAGTCCCTAGAAATGAAAAGGTTAACAGCGAAATATGTCACCTGACTCGGTCAGCAACTCTCGCGTATATATATATATATATATACGTGGCCTTAATCTCTTGTATTCCAGACGTCACAAAAATATCGACATCCCACGCGACAACTTTCAAACGACGATCTTCTCCTCTAAATTGTAGTTCCACTTTCGACACCCCCTTTTACAATACTTTTAATAATAATAATAATATACAAAAGAGACGTGTGTATAATACACACGTGGTTCTCGGAAATTTTCCTCGCAGTGGCGTGGCGATCCGATTCCCGCACTGCAGCACCACCACGAGTTCGCATAATAAACTCGCGACGACGACGACGATTCACCCACACATAAGCTATAGTACACACGAGAGTGGAGTAGCTGCTAGGACTCTCCCACCGGTTTTCCGAGAGAGAAGACACACGAGGCCCGTGTAGCTCGTTGGGGGAACACTTCCGTGTTGTTCGATTAATGAATAGCTCCTCTCTCTCTCTCTTTTTCTCTCTCTAGTCCTTACCGAACGGACAGAACTAGATAAGGAGCGAACAAAGGGGATGCGCTCGGCTATTCTTTCCTCTCTTTCCTTTCTTTTTCATATTGTGTGTATAGCTATACGCTACTTCTTGTTTACGTAAGCCTTTTTTTCTGTACTCGTGTGTGTGTGTGTGTGTGTGTGTGTAAATTATTGCAATTAAAAGGGGATAGAAAGAGAGAGAATCGTGCTGCTTTGGCCGCCGTTTATCGGAAAATTTATGTGTAGCCGAGGGTTTTTTCATTGTGCATTAGTATAGCGTATGTAACCTTTTGCGCCGATCGAGAGGGAATTATTCGCTGAATTAATAAGGCTATTAAGTCGCTGCCGTGGCTTACTCAATTATTGTAAAGTCGGCGAAAATACGGGATTACAATTTCGAGTCTATGAGGAAGACGTAATGGAATTTCTTTGGCTTCTATATTTTGCAGGAGTTCTTACCTACATATATGTGTAAGATGTGAGCTAATTTATTTTCACGATTTGCTCGACGGAGAAATTCGTGCGCTGCGGTATGGGAATTTCACTTTTCGGTGTCTTTATATTTGTTAGTTTGTTTATGATCTAATTAGAGAACGAACGTTTTTTTTCCGCCTTATATTCAGGCAAGAAAACCGTGGAATAAAGCGACGACTTTATGTAATTCTCTATACCAACGACTTTTATTAAAATAGTGTCGATATATACCAGAATACGATGTTCCAACTTTTTGCGACTCCTTCGTCATGACCGACTGTTTTTCTCTCTCACAGTTCCCCGGACGTGTTTCGGCTCACTGCAATACCTTTAAAGCGAACGACAGACAATTAATTCCAAGCTATACTTACATCACGTCGAAATAAAAGTCAATTGTATCTTTTCCACGACGAGCATCATCTTCCTCGTTAAATCTACCGGAAGATCAATTTCGATCCTCTAATAAATTTTCGAGAAAGATCAAGAGAAAAAAAAACATTAAATCAATGCTCAGAACCGTGTCGATCTACATTATTATTCTGCATCCAAGCCTCGTTGATCTGTCCTGGCGCCGGAAAATCGGGTGTCAAAACGATCGGTGCATCGGTAAGACCATCGGATATCATCTCGACGAAATCGCTGTCGTTGCTGCATACCTCGTTCATGAGAAAAGCGAGCGTAACGATTTTTAAGACCGTCTCGCAGTTGCGATCGTTACCGGTATCGTCGATACCGTCGTCGCATTTCAGTAGTTTAGCCTCGACGTTCATGTAGCCGCAGCCGATGTCATTCTCGAGAGTGAAGTTCGCCGGGAATATGTAAGGCGAGAGACGCACGACCGGCTGTGGAGATGAATAGATCGGTAAGTAGATCGGTATGGAATGATGTGTCGATTTTAGTCGATTTTTTGTAATACCGATTCGATCGGACAGCTTCGCTCGGCAAAGTTGAACATCTGAGGTATGTTGAACTGTTTGGTTGACGGATGATCGTCGTAGATGCTCTCGTCGTGAAGCAATCGGCAGAGACTGAGGGGAGCTTTTACGAGGTAGTTTGGCGCTTGGTCGTAGATTCTGGCGTAGAGAAGTATCTGCGTTTTTGTGAAATTATGATTTGAGAAGGAAACATTTTTTTTTTTCGTACGACTTATAATGACTCACGTGCAGATCGCTGTAAGGTGTAATAGCATCTTTGAGTAGCAAGTAAGGGGTTCCCTCTTCTCCAAAGTATCTGACTCCAAAGCCGATGTAGTCGTTGTCGTAATGAACTACCCTCTGGGTCATAATTCTGCTCTGATAGTGCACCTCCTGAAACACAGCAGCTATCGTCAGAATTTTTAAAAATCAAGAGCACTTGAGTCTTCAACTCAACTTACGCCAAACACCAGCTGTGCAAACGAAAATACAGTCAGAGCGATTTTTAATTTCGACATCATCTTGTCTTATAATTCAGTTTTAAACGCAATAATAATAAACGATTCTTGCAGCCCGCGAACTTGCCGTTTCGCGTACAATATACGTCCCTATCTGTCGCAAGTATGAACGAGTCGTTCTATTGGTCGCTCCGACCTTGCCGATACGAATAATTGCTCGTTCGATTATTTCCGATATGATAAACACTTAACGATTGTAAAAATACTCCATCATTATACATTGAAAAATTCCAGCAAACTTAATTACAAATATATATATATATATTTCAATTAGTTGTAGAAAATTCACGTCCTACGGCTATTATACACGTCTCTTGACTTCCATCATGAAATAATTCCCACAAAACAAACTGCATCATCGAAACCGCTTTTCGCATCGCACATAGCCTTAGGGTGGTTATAGAACAGCGGAGAGAACTCGAAAGCAAGTAAGCAAGCAAGCGAAGCAAAGCGAAAGAGCAGAGCGAGAATGTAAAGGTGAAGGATTTTCGTGACGGCAGCATCGAAGAAGAAGAAGAAGAAGAAGAAGAAGAAGCCGTCAGGGGTCAACGAGCGCGTTAGCTTCGCTTCGGACCCGGAGCTAGCTTGAATTTCCGATCTTTCTTTCTTCCAGGTGTTTGTGCAGCAGAAGCAGCAGCTTCGGGGCCTTCCTCATCCTTTTTCCTCGAGACAAACATCTATTTCGTCTATTCCTTTTTGCTCGGGTTCGAGCGAGTGAGAGAGAGAGAGGAGCCTCTTTATCGCGTCACGATGTTATAAAGCCGCGGTGTAGAGAGAGAGAGAGAGAGAGAGGAGTTGGTCAGCTTGCGCGCGAAAAAGGCGTTCATATCGATTGTTTGGTGGAGATAGTGCCGTTAGAAAAATTTTCTAGACGCCGTGTACTCCGGTGAGGGGTAATAAATGAGCTTGGTCCTTTTGCTCTGTTTGTATTATTTTTTTTTTGTTTTTGTTTTGTTTGAGAGTGTTTGCTTGGGTTTTGCGTATAATAAGTTGGCATAATTTTTCTTTTTGATGAAAGCGATCGAAATGAAATCTTCGCTAATCAATAAGTTTCTAAAATCTGGAGAGAGACGCTGACATACTTGTAACGCTAAAAAAATTGTTTTTGTTTTTTGGTGAACTTTCGAATAAAATTCATTTATGTTCATAATATGAGTTAATGTAACAATTTTTACGGTTGACATTTAAAAGTTAATCAACAACGGATACTTGTTAATTTTTACGAATTCCATCTATTTATGATTGTTCTATATTAACTGAGGTTATCTTTGTTGTTGATTCGAGAGACATCATATAGTTTGGAAATAATTTTGAAATAATTTGAAATAACTTTTTAACTTCTGGATACAGGCAACTTTTCTAACATAATCTTCGCACACAATTTTTACCGCACGTCTAATTAAAAAGAACGCACTAAAAAATGAATGTAAAATAAAAATAACACTTTTAAATTCCTAAACCACGCCGCAACGATAAAGTTAGTACACAATCCGCTCGTAAAATCTCCCGAAACATACATAAAAATGCATATACCTTTTCGGATGCAGCCAATTCACTCTCAAGCTGCAGCTCAAGGTTTAAAAATCATTAAACGAAAACATCCTCGCAATAGGCCACAAGAACACACTATATACATATATATATTATACTCGAAGCTGCAGCAGTAATCGACGCCGAATATAATCGCGCTTGCGCGCGTGAGCCTTGGGCAAAAGCGTCGACGATTTTTGGCTCGTATATCTTTATGCTTGAGCGACAATAGACAATAAATGGTCAGTGACAGGCAGCGATTTATGGCTGACTCGCCGCCGCCGAGCTGAGACTACACCAACGCTTTTTACCATTACCTCATGAGAGACGACGACGACGACGAGCTTCTTTGTTCTGGTTTTTCTCTCCGCGAGCGCGTCTTGTCTTCCAACTGTAAATACACGCGCGTTACATAAAAAAAAAGAAGAAAAAAGAAGAAGATTGTGGATAGGGTGAATAAAGAAAAAAAAAAGTTTGCGCAAGGATTATTTAATAGCGATCGAGAGAGGAGTGGATGATTGTTTTGCGCATTACATCGATACGTGGGTAATTTACGCGGAAAGGATTGTGTCTGCTCATTGTCGTGAGATGTGAGAGTATAATATAGAAATATATATATAGCTGTTGCTGCTGCTGCTGCACCGTACGTGCGAAAATTCTTATTGTCGTGCGCGCGTAATTGCATTTCCTTTTATGAAAGCCTCGAAATCCACTGCACGTTCTTTCACGCGTAATTTCAACTACCGAGATATCTGCAGCGGAGTAGCTATATAGTATACGTGTGTTTTACTGGTCTCGTTGTTCTCTCTGATATATTTATGGCGCGGCGGTATATGAACGAATCGCAGCGCGTGATAACAGGTATTTCTGCACGTGATCGATTCTTTGTGATTTTGGAAACGTTTAAAAATTGATTTGCTTCTGATGCAAGATCAATGTCTGTGTGTCTTGTATTATTGCTCGATTTATCTCAGATATAACGGTTAAATAAAAGGTATGTAATTTCAGTTCTGCCGAGAGATGTTAATCTGGTAGTTACAGTTCCGAGATTAAATCGAGCTATAAAATAACCCCTACACGTATAAGGATCCAACAATATCATTACAAATATGCGACGAAAGTCACTTTTACATAACGCAAAAAAAAAGAAATTTTAATTCAATTACTACAATCTTCCAAAAATAAACCCGACCATTTTAAGCACATGTTAAAAATCGTTCCTTTTTTCTTATTATTCAACTCGAATTTATCGTCGCGCTAAAACGCGAGCCTTCAAAGAGACGCGAATGATGCAACCAACACCACCCACTTACGAAAACAAAGAAAAGGGAGACATGCTCACACCCACATGTGCTCGCTCGCATGCGAAAACGAAAGCCTCTTTGACTTTTCCGTCTCTCTCTCTCTCTCTCTCTTTCTGTGTATGTATAGGCATGTTGTATACGTTATACACTCTATAGAGAAACTGAAAAGTCACACGACACTGCATCGCGCGCCAGACTCGAGATAAATAATCCATGGATACTATATTGTAATGCGCAGGAAGTGCGCATTCGTTTGTTGGTGCTGGCGTGTGATTTGTTGATCTTTTAGCCGGTTAATAATGGGTTATGAAATTCAGATTCATATACGAGGTAAATTGTTATCTTTAGAAATTATTTATTATGCATAAACAGCTGGGGGATTACTGTGATTATATTCGAAAACTACATCTATTTTGCTGTATAATAGTCGTGATATTAGGGATATAGCAATGTGTATTGTTACGAATCGCGCACTAATGCGGTATTTTACCTAACTTATTTAATATTCGCAACGATTCTGTTCGATTTCAAGAGATAAGAGCGAGTAATGTAGGATTTTTTTTTTTTTTTTTTTGGAAAAAAAAGGACATTTGCGCGCGATAAAAGCCGACAATCACGCGCATAATTTTAGGGAGTTTAGCGTTCCCACAAGATTTACGTAAACGCAAACTTTGAGGCGAAATTATCCACATATACCCTGTGCACATACGAAACTCGCTTCAAAATAAGGATATATAATAGAAAACGAGGTTACGTAACGACGCCCAACTATATAATACTTAGTAACGACAAAAATAATGAGTCCGGCGACACCATACTCACGCTCGTGCGAAATTTAAAACTCGTGTATGGATACTCCAGATTTCAGTTTCTCGAGTTTTCTGTGTAAATTTATATTATTTATATTGAAGTATTTTAGGCCTCTGCCATTTTATGACTTAATTCAGTGTTAGTGTTACCAAGTATAGAGAGACAAAAAAGATTTAAAAATATGAAAATGAAAGTCATGTTAGATAAGGTCAAATAATATGTTGGTTAAAGAAAAAAAAAGAGTTATTACTCAGAGTATCTATCTTTTATGAAGTATAATTGCAGGTGCCAAATGAAGAAAGACATTTAAACCGTTTAGGCGAGAGGAAAAATCTGCAGCCGTAGCAGCGCAAAGTCCGCGCAGCCGTAAAAGAAAACAGTTTTGGACTGGCCTTTATACTTACCCTACCGCTTGAAATTTTCAACTCTCTGAGAGTCTCTGGCTAATGAAAATAGGTGGCGCATAGGCCGTTTCTTATTTCCCTCATCTGAACATGCACAAAGAATGTATATATAGCAGTGTGCCATTTGTGCCAAAACTGCCTTACTGCTTGGGCCACTCATGCTATAACTGATGATGCTCGAGTCTACTGTATTATATCAACAGTATCGATTTATATAAATAATAATTACTAATATTTCTATACATGATCTGCTAAATAAAATCTTCTATAATTCTGTCTTTTAAAATAGTCATTGCTTGTTCTAGATTCTGTGCGCGAATCTGTATACTTGTATATTATCCAAGATATTTCACTTCCTTTCTTTTCTACATAAACATTTTTAATAGCATATACAACACGACGTTTTTACGAATAATAACACACACACACACACCACAAAGTCATCTCGTCAACGCACGAGTTTCACCATACCTATCAGCATCGCACTTTCAACAACAACACCAGAGCACTACCTCATTATACCACAACAAAAAATCACACACACACACACACAGTGTTATGTAGAAACAATGAGTGCGCTGCAGTTGAACCACGTGTCTCACAGGTCAAACTCTGCGCGCTGTATAATAATTACAAGCCCGAAAGCGCAGCTAAATGTCAACACGCTCCTTAATTACAAATAAATCCTTTCCTCTCGACACTTGCCCCTCTATTCTATATATACACAACAACGACACTCGCGCTCGTATATGTATGTCTATACACATACAGGAAAAAGCCCGCCCTCGGCTTTTCCACCTTAAAAAGTCAAAAGTCGCACGGCGCAATTACGCCACACGCGCGCGGTTATAAAACTCCTCGTGAGCTATATAGTGTATATATACGCCGTGTCTCTTTCTCTCCGAGAGAAATAATGACGTTACAAAAGGGACCGTGGCTGCGATGGAAAAAGATGCGGCCAAGATAGAAGAGGAGAGAGAGAGAGAGAGCAAGGACAGAGGTCTCGGCTATTGAGTCGAGAGCGACGTACTTTTCGCGGTAATGGCTTAGTAGTGCGCCAGTGGAGACGGTGACACGATTTTTCGTGCTTGTCTTATTTCTTATTCGTTTATGCGCTTCAGCTGAATTAGTGCGTATATAGTCTCTTTTCTATATAAGGGAAGAGTTGCTGCTCGTGTCACGATATTGCATTAAGCGTCGCGTTATAATGTTACACACCTTGTGTATTATGTAGATATACGTGAAGTGGACATGCGAAAGAGGATTATATGCCTGTAAATTTCGAGTTTTCTTTGTCGCTGATGACCGAGTGTATTATTGTGGTGTCAGACGAGCTGTCGCGCAATCTTTTATTTTCCGTTTTGTATATTACGCTTTTATTAATCCGATCACGGTGCGTATAGTGTATAGCTGGACGAGAGAGTTTTTATTGTACCGAGCTTTTCCTTTCAGAAAAATTACGTCGAAAATTACATAAGTTATATTATAACGGCGCGGCTATTGTGTCACTATATACAACATTTGCAACGTTGTGTGTGTGTGGTGTCTATTTTGAAACACTGCTATATATGGTATAGTGTTGTATACGTAAGATATCGACCGATTTACGCGTAATGGATAAATAAACTAGGATCAGAGTCAACGGAAGTAGGCGTATATATAAATAAGTGTATAAAAGGGTCAAACACAACAACAACAGCAACATCCTCTCCAAGTGAAATAATTGCCTCGTGAAATCGTAAATCAAGAGTAGCCTGCACACTGCAGCCTATCATAAATATAATACTATCGGCAAAAAAGAGGGGGGAGGTCCCTCTCGCGCCGCAGATATCGGTAAAAATGCGCCGGAGCCCTATAACAAGTCGTCTTATAAATACACAGCGCGCGGCACGATGAAAATCGTCGGGGGGGAAAAAATTACATTGTAATCTAATTTCTTACATGAATCTCGTGACCGGCGAAGTCGACCTAGTTTCTAACGGCTTTTATATATACACTGCAGCCGAGCGTCAAACAATCGAGCGGCCTATAACCGCCCCAAACAAAGTCACCTAAAAATATGACTCCGCCAAAGCTAAAGGATAGGCGCATGCAGTATATATATATATATGCAACGAGAGCGACTGACCTCGTGAACTCTCTTGGTGTGTTGTATAACGGTAAAAATGCGAGATTTCAAGTGCGCGGATTTTCGATAAGAGACGTAAACTTTGTTTGCCGATATGAGTTTGACGGTAATTAGATTCTTCCATCAAATGATTTTTAAATCCAAATACGTATATACTATTATAAACACATGGTCGCGTCGGATTAGTACATTAATCCCGCCTTAATTGTCCCGACGGTAGCTCGAGCGGCCGCAATTACTCGTGTTCTCCAGGGCGATAATGACCTTCTTACACAGCAGTTCATGTGCATCGATCGGAAAAAATCATCCTGTTATATACCCAGCCCTAGATCGAAAAATCCACGACATCGTGACTGTAGCCTTGGCTCCTCTATAATAATGTATATAAAGTGTCAAACCATCAAGCCCGCCTCTATATCTCTAGCCCATTTCGCCATTTGAAAAAAAATGACGAATATACAGAGCAAAGACGACAGAGACGAGACACACGTATACCGAGCTTGTCTAATATACTATGAGTTGAGGTGGAGGAGGATCATGCACTTTCTCACACACATACACACATACGGCAGGAGAGAGAGAGAGAGAGAGACAAAGTCAGATCGTCGAGGTAGATATCCGGCGCCTTGTTCGGATCATTAGCGCGCGGGAGATCGTGTGACGTAACGAGGTCTCGTGCCTAGCTCACGTGCTAGGATATTCCTTGGTCGTCCGTTCTCTCTCTCTCTCTCTCTCTTTCTGCCAGTAGTATATATACATATATATAGTAGTGGCGTGAGCCTTAGAACGGGCGGACAATGTACCGTTAAACTACAAAACCTTACCCCGTGACCCCTGACATTGCAGCGATCGAGAAAGGCACCTATACCTTTCTATATATATATATACAGCTCTCTGATGCAGTATACGAGAGTGACGCTCGAGTTTATAACAACGAGACGAACGACGACGGAGCGTCGCGCGGTGTGCTGATGGATATGTATGTATTTTCGCGGGTCGGTATATATATTGTGCGGGTCGATCCATCGCGGAATGCAGAGACTGTATCTCTTTCTCTTGTGGATGGAGAGAAAGACAGACGGAAGAGAACAGCAGCTGACACGACAGCAGACTCTTTGTTAACGGGGATTTGTATGGCTGCAGCAGCTTGTTTGCCTTTTCGCGGATGACGAGTCGTACTTATACATACATATACTGCATATACTTGTGTATATATATAGTGCGAGAGGAGATCGCGTGTCCCGCGTTTATTTGGAGCACGAGAGCTCATATCGCTGCGCGCTTGACTGACTTCTGCGGCTGCTGAAGAGAGGATGAGACCTTTTTTCAGGGTTAGTGGGATTATTCGAGGGACTGATGTCACGCATTTCTCTTGGTGGGAAACGGGGTGCGAGCTTTAAGTGACGCGGGAAATTTTGAAAATTGATGGGGCTAACTTTGTTCGGTTAAATGTTGTTTATATTCACTGAGAGAAATGATCCTTTTAAATCAAAATTTCTGTCAAAATTATTTTCTATTTGGTTTCCATATTGTATGAGAATATTAATTTTTTCCATTGCAGGCTTTCCGTATTTTATAGAAATATCCATTCTTATATAAGA
>UCOJ01001991.1:0-17280 GCA_900474305.1 Cecidostiba fungosa
TTTTTGAACTTTTATTTGTTTATTACTACGCTCACAGGCTCCAAACCATTTTTTACAAGCACTCAGATTATTCGTTAGCTGTTTAACTAACATTCTGCAAAATTTCATAATTCATAATTCAAACGTTAATAACTTTTTTCTCAAGCTCCGAAGCTTCGCCAAATTTTAACTGAGTCTATTTTACAGTAATATCTACCAACACACCAAATTTGTACTCCCTTAAATATATCTACGTTAAAAATAAACGTCGCCGACGTTAGATCAGATCGTTATACCATAATACTATAATCTCTCGCGTCTCGTCTCGAAAGTATTTAATTATGCGAATGTCCACGAGAGAGAAGTTATCGCATTTTTAGAAGCTATATGGAATCGATAGCATGCGAGACCAGAGGAAATAACGTGCAAGTGTGTGTATATATATGCTAATACTCGGGCGCTCGACTATGTGCTCGTGAAACACTTTGAAAGCTATGCTACTGCTGCAGTGGAAAGAGAGAAAAAGGCACTCGAGGCATAGATTGCCGCAAATTTATAGTGAAAGAGAGAGAAAACGCGAATGGTAAAAAAGAAATGTTCTTTTACGGCTTCGTTTCGTGGAATATAGGAGTTCATGGGTTTGTGTGAATAGAGACGTTTTCTTCAAACTAATTCTTCGATCGTCATTCCATAACTATACACATGCTTTCGTATTATTTATAAGTATTTTCTTTATAGGTACACATACTCATAAGCTGCAATGGCATCAACACTTCATACTTACCCCAGTGCATTGTCTGTATTTGTTTCAAAAATTATTTTTCCTAGAAGCTTCTTCTCCTCACCTCAGCTGTCATCATCGCACTAGTAAATCCCTCCCAAGCATATACTCTCCACTATATAATTCAACGACGACGTTTCCGAGTTATTCATTTTATTGAAAGGCAAATATTAGCAGTACATATATACAGGAGAGAGAGTAGATTTCTTAGAACGTGACCGCGGCATCGAACGGAATTAACAGTAGCGAGGCAGCAGAAATCTCATTAAAATCCACGCGGCGCGTAGCAGCTCGACTCTAGGGAGCGGTAAACTCGCTCCAAAGAACGTCACTGCTCTCTCAGAGAGAGAGAGAGAGAGAACACCACGAGGGAGCCTCGATTTGCCAGAGAGCGTAAAGCGCGACAGCGCAACGAGCCCAGCAGCTAGAACGTAGAGAGAGAGAGAGGAGAAGACGAGGCGAACGGCTGTAATCAAATTATAATAAGTGGGACGCCGGGACATTACGTTATATACGTGCGTGTACGTGTCGCCGGTTTTAATGGCAACGCGACCAGTGTACACCTGCGCGACGTGCATAATTCCTCGGGAGAGAGCTGAACGCGTAATCGTAATTGCCGTGACCGTAAAGCTGTCAGCTGAGGTGCTGCTGCCACACACGACGACGACGGCGACGACCGAAGAGCGCTTTTCCCTGTCTCTGATTATATATATATACACCATCGCGTACGAGATGAGGTTTATTCGACGAGCAGTAGTATTTTGGGATGTTCATTTGTATACGTCAGTCAAGCCTGCGGTAGACTGTCCCTGATGCTTTTTTTTCTTAATTTCGAGCGGCTGTAGTAAGACAGTGTGCGCTTTTGCCTCTTTATCATTGAATTAGCCGGAACAGTAGTAGCGAGAGAGGAAGGAAAAGCCTCCTTCGACATGGGCTAATCCGATTTCGGAAAATTCTTCCCCTTAAGTCTTCCTCAAAACAGCTCTGCAAGGCTTTAAAGGCGAGAGAGGCGCAGCAGCTCGAATTGTTGTTTATACCACAGCGCCCAAACAATGCTATACTCCGTTCTCTCTCTCTCTCTCACTTTCTGTTGGATTTTGCGGGCAAGTTGAGACGAGGAGAATGTGACTTCGTTCGTTCTCTCTCCGATGCTTTTGGGGGGCGGCTACTATACGTGCGTTGGGGGGGAAATTGTTTCCAACCAACTCGCTTCGAATACTACGGATGCTTATTCGAATTGTTGTTGATGATTTTCAGCTAGCCAATCGCGCTTCGAATATGTATATAACACACACATACTCGAGATCGTTTAATACTTTAGCGGTAAATTATTCGCTCTCTCCCTCACTCTCTCGTTTATATTGTTGAGTATTATAATATATAGATATCGGACACAAAAGGATGTATATTAGCGCGTAACTTCATTTATTATTATCACGTCGTATTAATACGCGTGAAATATTATTGTGTATTTTGTGTGTATAATAGCTAGTACGCCGAAAATTATTACGCGATTTCGCATATTTAAGCGCTGCAGGAGCGTATAACCTGCGCGCGATTCTCCTCTCTTTGAGAATTATTTGGCTACTAAATCAATTTTGATTTCCCACAGTTAATATTGCCTATATATTGTGTTATGTGTGTATTGTATTTCCCAATGGCATCAACTTCAATTAATCACTAATTCGCAATTCTGATATATAATATAGAGCTTGATCTGCATATTGCACGAAAAAAAAAATAAAAAATTCGATTGAAGTATACAAATACAAGTACTAATGCGTAAGGCTTGGACACATTTAAAATAGGAAATTGCACAAAGACAGAGGGAGCGAGGAAAAGAAAGAAAAAGCCCATCAAAAGATTCAATTTTACCGAGACTTTCCAAGAGTTTGCTCCTCTCTCGCGAAACGGAGAGAGAGAGAGAAGGTCTCTGATAATAAGAAAGGCAGAGGTGGAGAAACGCGAAGAAAAGCGAAAAGGTAAAAATCCGCGACTGCAGTAGAGTACGAGAGGGGGCAACGCTCGAACGATGTGCCGCTTGGGGGTACGTCGTCCGCGCGCGCTCACTCGTCGTTCCACTTCTTCTTCCCTCTCTGCAGCAGTAGTGTACGTATGTATGTGTGAGAGAAAGAGACATATAGTCGAAGTGGCTCGCTTTAAATCGTTCGAGTTGCAGCAGCTCCTTTTGTTCAGGAAAAGAAGTGACTGCAGTATAGTGTGTAAGACCCCAGTGCGAACAAATATTTGTTACAAACGGACAACAAACTTACCTGGATTTGACAAATAACGCCTTTTGCTACAACTGCCTTATCTCTCTCTCTCTTCTCCCTCGTGACGACCTCCGGCTATTGTGTCTTACACTGTATATCTCTTTCTTTGTCCTTCATTCATTCCTCGTCTTTTTTTTTATACATTTTAACGTGAATCTCGTTATACACGATGAGCCACAGTGGAATTATCAGTCTGTGGTCAGACACAGCAAACACGCTGTTTTATCAGTGAATTTATCAGTCAACGAGACGAAAAGTTATTTGTCCTCATCTCGCACGCAAGCAATAGTTGACCACGATCGCGTGTAAACCACTGGTATATAGCAACACACATACACATACACGCAGTTATTATTATCGCGTAATTTCAAATCCCCGACTATGTTTCGGTCGCGGCTGCTGGTCTGTTTCCGTGGTCCCAGCACAGAATCGATACACGCCATATTCTGCGCTTGCATATAACGACTCCTCGAGAGAGCTCCCCTTACCGCCCTCCCGAATGCCAATGCGATCGTTTCGGACTTCCTCTATATACTATACTACTCGTCATTCCTTCAACTCTCTCTCTCTTGTGGTATATAGGAGAGTAGTCTGCAGGCCTTTTTGGAATTACAAATTTAACGCGAAAATTCTTGCCTCTTTCTCGCGCGCTTGACTCCGTTATATGGCGCGCGGCTCTCTCTCTCTCTCGTATCGATTTTATTACTTGCCGTTAAATGACCGGCTGGCGAATGTTTTATGGAAGAGTTATGCTGGGGCTAGTAGAAGGGAGGGGGTAGCTTTTATTATTATGGAAAATAGGCATGACGCTTCTCTCTCTTCCGCTAAAAAGAGACTAGAGATGTAAATAACACAAGACGCGGTTTATATATATATATATATATATACACGAAAAGCTTTCTCCGCATTTTCAAGGGACACAATAAAGCAGAGAGCGTCGAGTTTATACCAAAAAGCAAGATAAAGGCTCTCGGATTTTGATTCCCGACGTCCGCATCATCACAGATGGACTTTTTAGCTGTCGTAGAAAGCAGCTTCTGGATTAGCATAACACCGGCTAACCGCAAGGAAAAGGTGAGGAAATGCAACGTAACCTCGGACGTGCCACGATGCTGGTATATATACATATATATATAACACAGCCGCTTCTCTAGCTTAATCCCTTCTCAGTTTCCTCGCTTTACCTTAGACTCCGTCATTTAAATTAATCCCTTGCCGAAGGCTGCTGCAGCAGCAGCAGCAGCAACGTTGAGGCGAACTTTCCCTCATAAGCAAACGCCTAATCGATCATGAGCCATCAAAAGCCTTCGCTTCAGCCGCTTTGGCTCGATTCTATGAGGCTCGTAAAAACTTTTCCTTTAGCCCTGGCGCGCGTTCCTTGAGCAAGATTTTGCAAGTAAATAACTTTATCTAATAAACAAACTTATCGGCGGGGTGCTGGGCAATCTGCAGCTACGCAAGAACTTTCTTCATTCCGATGTTGCGTTGAATAATTATTTTGCTTCCTTTGGGAAAGAGAGAGAGAGAGAGAGAGGTAAGAAACTTACTTAAATCGCAGTCGACTCGAGGGAATGAGAAACACAAAAGCTCCTATAAACTGGACTAAACAGTATTGTGTGTATTCGGACTCGACCGGGGTAGTGTAATTATGTTCCTTTAGCTTTTTACCACCTGATGACGACGTCGTATTGAT
The DNA here is from genome assembly GCA_900474305.1 of Cecidostiba fungosa. Classification (NCBI taxonomy): domain Eukaryota; kingdom Metazoa; phylum Arthropoda; class Insecta; order Hymenoptera; family Pteromalidae; genus Cecidostiba; species Cecidostiba fungosa. The sequence continues at coordinate 4,727 of UCOJ01001991.1, forward strand.
TATTTTATTACTATGTATAAGGATTTTTTTTTTTTTTGCATCAGGCAAATATCGACACACTCGTTCTGCTCTCGTGATTCGCGAGCGGTGGAGCAAAAAGGTTAAAAGGAGAGAATTTCGCTTTGAAATTTCAACTTCAAAAGCCGCCGCCGACGACGGTAAAAGAAAAATAAATACCGAAATGAAATGTGTGTAGAGAGGTGACGACAAAAATTGAAGAGTTATATACATATATTGGGTCAAACTATAAATACAAGTAATCCACATTATAAAGAAAAATAATAAAAAGAATCCAAAGAACCTCAATACGTTAACTGCACATAAAAGAGTGTGTGTCTCTCAGCGTCAATCCACTCTCGAATCTCGGCTTCTCGACGCACGCTTCGCTGGCTTGCACTGCACACGTGTGCTTTCTTCATTTGTCGTCGAGGGAGAATGTAAATACAAGGCGAAAAATCCCAAGCTCGTCCTTGTACTAGGAAGACGATAAAGATACACACGCATATATATACACACACTATGCACGCGCGCGACGGGGCTTTAAAGTTTGATGGCCCATTAGACGAGGCCCTTAGACGACGACGACGACGACGACAACGGCGTCAAAGTAACGCTTGGCGGCTCTTACATCGTTTTCCTTTTTCTCTATCTCTGCTGCCTCTTCTTGCAGCAGCTCGTATTCTTCACGGTCCATTAACAGTCGCTGCTGCTGTGTGTGGAGAGAGAGCCTTGACTTCTCTCTTTTTTTTCTTTCCGAGAGAGACAGAACGATGCATCGATTTTGCCATTTTTGTTGCGCGCGAGTGCATTGATACGCCTTATCCTATCTGCTCCTCTCGCGTATATAGCCTGTTTTTCTCTCTTCCTTCGGCTATATACGTGCGCTGATTTTTATTTGCTTTACTCTTCCACCTTTTATGCGAGCTCTTTACGAGTCGGAAGAGGCTGCTTGTGTGATATAGCTCTGTACGAGCACCGAGAGAGCTGAATGCTATATATGGCCTATATATCGAATCGTTGGATGTAAAACATAAACATGTTTGTCTTTGTTGTCGTAGCTGGTTTTTTGATTTTTTTTTATGTGAAAAATTATAAGGCACTTGATGTCTACTCGTTAAAAGCATTATTTAATTTTCAATTGGAATTGTAGAAATGGCTTTCTGTATATAATAGGAGAAAAAGTCGAGGAAAAGAAAGGATTCCGTCTTATATAGAGAAAAGAGCATCTTTCATGAATCCGCATTAATTCCCTTTGCATCTGCGTCTCGGAGATGCGCTCGTAAAAGCTGTTTCACTCTCTCTCTCGAGATGAAAGAGGAAATAAATTTTTGAAGCTACTCGGTAATAAAGCGAGTAGCACATCTGATATAATAATGTTCTCTGCACGCGTTCGATCAGTTCTTGTGATTTTTATGAACATCGAGTTATATATGTATATATAATTGACGCGTCGAAAGCATAATAAAAGCCTATATATACATAACACAGGAATCGAGCCAATAACAAGATTATCAAAATAAGAATAGCTGTTTCATTAAAAGTTCAGGAAGATTTAAGCGAACGCAGCTGATGCAGCAGTAGCCTCTCGAGAGCGATTACAAAAAAGAAAAGAAGCATTCTCTCTTCCGTAACTTCATTATTAAAGTATAAACATGTTTACTCCTTAACTTTCCAGCTTCAGCTATATACATATAGAACATCGTCAGCAATGGATTTTAATAATACGGCATCACAACGAAGTACATGTAAAAGTAGAGAGTTTTATTTTTCACCGTAAAAACAAAAAAAAAACAGTTTTTGTACTCGCTAATGCGATATCTCAGATAACATACGGAAAATGACGTATAATACTACCGAGAAGAAAGCAAATCGGATCGACCGACTAATCCTCTCCGATATGCGTAATCCAATAGCCAAAACAGACACCGAGCAGCAGCATCCGTTTTTCATCGGTAAAGCATCTCCGATCCATAATCTAATTACGCTTGCAATCCAGCTCTCTGGCGCACACCGAGAACCATAAATATCTATATACAAGCTCTCGAGTTCACACATATATATATATACACACGCGCGTTGGGCATTTATTACACCAGCGAAGCAGCAGCGCTATACTGGCTAAACGCTTATATAACCAGCGCGTTCGGCTATTAATTTCGAGACGAATCAACGCTGAAGCTCAAGAGGGAGAGAAGCGCGCGCGCAGCAGGTTGCGCGCTAAACGAGAGAGAGAGAGAGCGCCCAGTAGCGGCAAATTCTCAAGTGGATGCTAGAAATGAAGCTCAAGTGCAGTAGTCGTGTACGTCATATATAAAGGAGGAGGAAAACGTTCTTTTCTCTCTCAGAGGACTGAGCGAATACACAACTCTTTTCTTTTGTACTCCTTCGGGGATCATGAAGGCGACGAGGGAAACAAGCGTTGACGGATATAATATGCTTTGCCACCATCAGTCTGGCTTTTGTTTTCTACAATCCCATTGATTTCATGATCAGGTACAAGGTTGTATATGTATAATCATATTTTTTTTTTTCGGATACATCCTCGCTTATACTGGAGTCTTTGATCTCCTTTTTTCACAACGAGCTTCGTCGTGTCTGCTTTTCCTTTGAGCCGCGGAGAAATATGTATTTTTCAATATATCCGCCGGAGAGCAGTTTGTGTGTATGGAGAAAAATGGCTTTTATCGATCGGTTTTTTATGTATGTGTACCATGTGTACTTTTGATTTTGGCTTTTTCGCGATATTTATTTCTCGCAAGAGTCCTCCGGATTAAGCAACGTGTGTGTGTATGGGGGGTGTCAATTGTAACGTTAAACGTAACGATCCAGCAGATATCTGCTGCAGTAGGCAAAGGATGAAAGAACGACAGGTGTTTTGTTTGCTTTGAAGCGAGATTTATCGGTGCGATGCATTAATGAACGAGAGCCGAGCGATAGAATAGCAGCAGCAGCAGCAGCCGCGTGAAAGTCATCTGGTAATGAATGGCTCTGTGCGCATAATCCTTTTGACATTCGTTGAATTTTCGAAGCGAGAGAGAGAGAGACGCGGCAAGACGTGTAATTTATGAGCTTCAGGACAGCATGTGACATCGCCAACTGTTTTAGGGCCGGGGATAAATCAAAATAAATATTAGCCGGCTGCGCGCAGGGGACGTGTGTGTGTCCAGTTTCACTCGAATTTTCAATCAAACGCCGGCTTGTGTGGTTATGTTTCCTTCGTTACTGGAGTATATAGGTATATACAGCGTATAATGAAAACTAATGTGCAACGCAGCTGCTGTGTCGGGTGGAGGGGAAAAGGCTGTCTATTAAATAGCGTGATAGGGCTGGTTTTTGAAGAATTTTTATGTAACTGCGTAAGCGAGAAGCGGAAAATTTGATCGCCGATTGGGTGGGGCGATTTCAAGTGTCGTATCCGAGGTGTTTATAGGTGCGAGAACGATAATCAGACTAGAGCAAAGTTTAAATTGTGAAAAAACGAGATAATAACATTTTAAAATTAAGCCTTTAATTAATTTAGAATGTAATCAAGAAAAAATCTCCCTAAAATAATGGACAAACGCGTGCAACGAGATAATGATCGTGCGGAAGCCCATCGAAAAGGCCCTGAAATAATAATATAAAGACGCATCGTAGAGTTCTTAATTTACTTGGGATGAAATGAAATTCTTCAAAGGCTTCACACTGCTGGGACACAATGAAAAAGTGAGTTCGAAATCGTCAAGAATTTTTAATTAGCTAAAGCCCCTGTACAGCAGCAGCAGTATATATATATACACAAAAAGGGACTGCTGCTGCACCCATGTTCGCGCGCATTCATTCTCCTCACGCAAGCTGAAAAAAAGGGGGAGGAAAAAAAATTTCCCAACGCATTCAGTCAGACATCCGTACAAGTGCTGCGCTCGCGTTGCTCCCCGCATTTCCTGGAAAAAAAGCGCCAGAAGAGAAATATGTGTTCAAGTAAGTAATTACGGCGGTGAGCCATAGGTATAAAAAAAAGACGAGTATAGGACAGAGATGGAGATGGCAAAAGCAAATTCAACCAATGAGGCGTCGGTGTATACGCGGAGAGACTGATCTGGAGAGATATGTGACGTTCGCTCGAGAGACTAGTAGTTCAAAGGTACTACACCGTGCGGAAAGCTCTCATTACGTGTCGTGTAGTCGCGGCAAAAGGGTTTCGCGTTGCGTGCGGTATGTCGCCTGCCAGGTTATTCTCTTCTCTCCTCCTACTGGCCTAGGATAAAAAGGACACGAACCAAATTCGGTCAAAGGGAATTGTGGGACGTCTCCTCTCTCCTCTCGATCATTTTCGCGTCTCTCTGTTCTTTGACGAGAGAGAGAGTTGGCAGGTATTATGCGAAAAAATGCAGAGGGATTTCGGCAACTTTTTTTGTCACAGCCAGTGCTTGATTAATTTTCTTTATTTAAATTAATATAGGCGTAATTTTAAATTCAGAGGGAGAGAGAGAGATATCTCTCACCACGCTTGCGCGTCGGATTTTTCGCTAAATCCTTAGAGCAAATATGGTAGAAGAGGAAAAAAAAACGACGAGTCTCTCGCGTTTCTCCTTCCTATTTGCAGAGCGTTTGAATGAAGGGATTCTCCGGCGGCAGAAGCGCAGAAGTGCCGCCGGTAAAAAGCACTTGAACTTAATGCCAACAAGAAAAGCTCAAAACTGACGCGCTGAGAGAGAGAGAGAGAGCCGCCGCTGAGCCATTGACGCGATGACCAGGCAAAGCTTTCATACTCTGCCTTGCGGAATTACGCCTGTTGAGAAATTTAAAAAAGAGAAATCTCTCTTGAATTTTCCTCGTTTATCAATTACGCCTCTCTGTGTGCTATACTATTATATATACGTATTTTACTCTCTCAGAATTTCGAAAAATAAAGAAGCTCTTTTTATGATACACTTTGATTACGCATCTCTTTTTTTTGTCTCGCGAAAATTTCCTCTGAAACAAGCTTTTTTCTCTCTCCCCCGTGTTCTTCGCGTCTAATATTCGAAGGGAGTTCGCAGCCATTCGAGAGCACATTACAATTCCAGCCTCGGAGCTTAAACTTGGCTGCGCAAGAGCGAGCATCCTAAAAGGCCCTCGATTATCTTTAGCTGTGTATAGCGAGAGTAGCTCGTTTCGCCGAGACTCAAATCTTGCCTTTTGCTTATTTCTCTCATCCCCTCGATTCTTCGTTTCTAGCTGCTGCTGCGCAGTTATTGGGCTAAAATCCTTAAGCGGAAGAAGTAGAGCATCGGATTGAAAAAACTCTTTGATTATTATACGTATTTTTGTCAAACGGATTCGTAAAGTTAAAAAAAGAGAGATTTGGCAATCGAACTCCAATAAAATGTGTCGCGCGTAAATGGCAAATCCGACAGACACGAGGGGATGAAAAAAATAAAAGAAATATAAAATATGAAATCCATTGGGCTGCGACGACGTTTTTATGACGAATCGAGACTGTCTCATAAAAAATAAATGAAAGCCAGCTGTGTAATGGCTATGGATGTGATATGGTGTCAAATATTACTGAGAAATATATGTAATAGTATATAATAGTATTAATACCTTCAATATTGTATTCGCGTATAATGCGATTATTCTGTCAAATTCAGAATTGCAAATTGAATGTAGAAGAGCCATTCTCAGTTGAAGAGTGAAGAATAGACGACTCGATGAATAAGTTGGAAATATATTTTCATAATAGTTTCTCCTATAAAATCTGTTCGCGAGAGAGATATGTGTTTTTTACACGCAAGTTTGCCAAGAGTACAGACTATATACGAGGCAAACAACGAAATATTAAAAACTCGAGAACTAACCGTATAAAGAATTATCAGTGCGATAAGATGTTTTCCGGCTTTTCGCTTGAATTAACTATGACACATGTCGACAGAATACGATTTTCGAGTATAGGAACAGCAATGGACACAGTTTCAAACCAAAACGACGAGCATTAGTGATTTACAACGCTTGACGTGCTCTTTTTCTCGACAAATTTATTTATTGATTTACATCGTGGATTCCATCGTCAATAAAATCGTCCATTCAAGCTCATCAAATTCTCTTTCCGGACTGCTTTTTCCACTGATGCTCGATTGATATTAGCCGTCGGAGTGCTATAAAAAGAGCCGCTCGCTCGCTCGCCTGCTTCATCGATTGAGGCTCGGCCGCGCACAAAAAGACTCCGGATAAACATCGTCCGCGTCTTTTGCTTTCGTTCGTCCTTTAGATACATAGGTATATACACACCCTAGTGCAACTGAAGCGTATATACCATATACGACACGAGTGTTAATATAAAAGTGTCCAGTAAAATAGGATATCACATATATGGAAAGCTAGAAGAGTATAATAATAATTACAGAGGGGGCGAGAGAGCAGTGGGGGGAAAGAGAGTAGAATGAGAATTTAATTTACGACGAGTAGAGAGCAGTAGCATTTCCCGCGAGTATCGCAATCACGGTTTCGCATATAAGCATAGCTCAAAGCCGCAAGCTTCCTCGAAATCCGCAGGCGTTTCTCGTCCGGGTCACACGCAAGCTCGACTCCGACTAAAGAGATTTCCTCTCGCTCTACGCGATATATATATATACACACACACGTCAACGCTCGCTCGACTAATCAAAGCTTCGCGCCTCGCGCGTTGCCGTTAAACCGCCGCCAACGCTGTATTCTCTTTCTGCTTTCTCTCTCTCTCTCTCTCTTTCTATATGAATATGTAGCGCGTGCATCCATTAGCGGCCGCCTGCGCAGGTGTGTGCTGCTGCTCGCGACGAAAAAGAGAGGAGAACGCGCGAGCGAGCTTGGGAGAGAAAAATACGCGAGCCGCTTAATGCAGAAAGCGGACGGAGGGAGAGAGAGGCAAGGAAACGAGAACACGAGAGCGTAACAAATTCGTGAGAATGAGAGACGATCGATATGGCGTGTGGGTTATGGGTAAATTTGATTTTTTTTTCGTGGATAGAATTTTTTGGTGAATGATACAGGCGTCTTGTTTTCGAAAGGAGGATGTCTACGAGTATAGGTGATTCATGCCCACTTTGGATAAACTATGAAACCTGTGTGCCATCGTGTAGAGCACAAAAAAAAACATGTTTTTTAACCTGGTGGCTTTTTTAGACCTTTCGATTGGCATAATTTAAAAAAAAAATTATTTTGCAAAGGTTGTTGCTTCCCCAGGGGTAAAAGGGTTAATTATTTTTTTAAAAAGCATGTTTTTTGTGCTCTAAAAGATGGCACAGGTTTCATAGGTTACGAAGGGGGCACGAATCATTTATACTCGTGGGCATCCTCTATTGAGTCTTGAATATAAAGTTCACTGGCGTACGATGATTTTCATATAATTTAATTGAGTTATTTATAATATAGTTAATTTTCCTAATGTTACTCAGAGATGATCTTTATTAAATTTTCAAAAGCATTAATAAATAAAAGTTTACAAAACTTGATAAAATGAGCTACTTCAATAAATACATTAAAACTTCACTAGATGTTTCCAATCTTCTCGATAAACCCAGTAACGCAAATGAATCTTTATCTCTACGAATATTATAACCTTCCAGGTTATCATCGGCTCTCCACAAACGAGCGCGAATTTTCCGAGTTATTGAATAGATCTCTACAACATCCGCGTGAAACTCGAAACTCGACTGCTATACTGCAGTAGAGCATTCGTGTAAAACGCCTTGTCGAGCCTCGAACGAAAAGCGAAAAATCCTCGTGTCTGCGACATGCTAGAACACCGTGTTTTACCAGCTCATCCTCTTTTGGTTCTGCGAAAAATCCTCTCCGGTATAAAATAAAAAAAAGCGTCTCTTAGTCGTGGCTGTCGTCGTGTCGCTCCGCGGCGTTATTTCGTTAATTAAACGAACTTGAGGTGGAAGGATGGGCCGTTGAACGGGCCCTTTGAGAGCTGCAACTTCGGCACCTTGAAGCGTAACGACAGTTACCGACGTCGACGAAGACGACGACACGGCGCTCCTCCTTCTAACTCTCGCGTGACGCCTCTCGTTCTGCGTGGCCGCTTTACTGTTTAGATTATCCGGTCTGCGAGCTTTCCACGAGCTGTGTGTCTCTCTCTATCTCAAGCAGACGAATTAATTAAATTCACCTGCATAGCTCTCTCTCTCTCTCTCTCTCAGTCACTCTTGCTTCTGTGAATGTCGCGGGCGACCGATGTTGAAATTGCCTTGCACTCGAGGAGCGCTACTTTTATTCGCCAACTCGGTCGCTCGTATATTGCGACGCGTTTTTTTTCGGCAGATGCAGCGTTTTTCTGCTCTTTCTACGCTTGAGAGATATACGAGCTTTACTGGTACCAGTGTGTGCGCATATATATATATTTAAATAGCTAGATCTATGTGTTCAAGTTTTATCGACAGTCAAATTTGTAAAATATAAATCATGTATTTCGAACAGCTTTAATAATATTTGTAAAAGCATATATGCTATAAGTTCAATAAAAATTAAAATAATTACACAATTATTAGTTGTAGTCGATTGATTAATTTATCTATTCTTAAACAAACAATAATTCCTTGGTTCTTCGATAAATTCATTGAACGACTTTTTCAAAAGAGGACACAACGTTCTGATCGTATTAAGTAAATTAATTACGCAATATCATTTGAAGCTCGAAGATCTCATAAAAATTGCTATAAGTTTGCAGCTCATATCTGTTATCATTAACAAAAAGCCATAAATCCCAATCGACGAGCCATACTTACCTATATATACGTTGTCGCGTAGTCTGCTCCTCGTGTACTTATACGATACAGGGAAATGAAAAATGAGCTTTTAAGCGCCAGCACAGAGGGGGAAAGAAGCGGAAAAAGACGCAGGCTCACCTTGAAATGACTTGCTTATATACCACCCCTTCCTCTTTTCTAGCTGTCTATTAACCAAGCCGGAATTGATTTCACAGCCGCAAGCTTTAGCTTATATTAGTTTAAAAGCTCGACCAGCGCACAAAGCTCCCGAAAATTTGATGAATCACTTTCGCCGCGAACAAAGCCTTGTGTGTCTGATATAGATCTGATACTACTGACTGTACTATCAAACTTTGCTTGTCTGTAGCAGTCGGAGCAGCGAAACAAGAGTCGAAAAGCTCGCGCTCATATAAGCGTCAACGAACGTAATCGTCGGAAATTATTCAAGCGAACGACGCCTCTGGCACTACTGCTCTTCGCTATCGCATCCTCTCTTCCTCCTCTGGAAACTCTCGCTCTTGTCTCTCTCTATATATAACGGCCTAACTTTTCCTCGTGCCTTCCCATCTTTTGGCCTCTTCACTTTTGTGGGTGTCTTTGTACGTGTGTTTCGACCATCGTATTATGTATAATATAGTAGTGATAAGGCTCAGGCCTGATAATAGAACCGTAAAAGGTGCTTTTTAATGATGCGTCAACTCGACGCATGATTTTTTTTAATGTTTGAAGTGTTTGAATTTGTCAATTTTTTCTATAATTCACCGCGATTTCGACATCAGCGATGTAAACCTCTTTATGGATAATAAATATTATATTTGATTTGACAAGTTTGATAAGTTTACCTTGAAGAAGTCACGCGTTCGAGTTGACCATCGTAAATTAACGTCAAACGACGACAAGAAAATAATAAAACACCAAAGATAGTAATTGGCTCTCAAGCTCGTGCAAGTACAAAGGCGCTCGCGCACATGATGCGCGAATTGATCAGTTTCGAACGTCATCATCGTCAGCTGGTCGCCGTAGGCCAAGCGAGAGCTTCTCAATTATTCGTGCGGTGAAGCTCTTCGTATACGCCCTCGCATATCTCGCCTCTGTATCAACTACAGCAACCTTGTCTGCAAACGCTTATGAGGCCAGCTCGTTTGTGCCAGCCCAACGCAGCAGAGCCCTTTGTCAGGAAGCACATTTTTTCTGTTATATATATATATATATATATATCCCGAGGAATTTCTGGAATTATTCGCTCAACCGATTTAAACTTGATGGAATTTCGATTAAACCATACGATGATGATACGATGCATCAACTATGTGCGTCAATCAATGTATGCCATTACATATCAACTCCTTCTGTCTCGCCTCTATACTACTCCAACAGTGTTTTTCCAGTCAATTCCCTTGGCAAGCCCGGCCCTCACGGGCATGTAAATTTCGCGTGAATCCAGTGCAGCTGCAGTAGAGAGAACACACACGTGTACAATGCGCCTGCTGTGAGCGCAGTAGAGTATATGGAAAGGGAGAACGAGAGCACGAGGGGCATTTGCGAACTTTCAAGTGCACGCGAGGCACGTCAAGCTCAACTTGAAATTGAGTTGTCATCTACTTGGCCAAAGTTATAGTGCCTTTATAATGCGCGCCCTCGCGATCGTAATGAGAAAGCCATTAAGAGAGAGAGAGCGACTGCATATGCGTGTGCACGTCAAAAAAAAAAGTATAAAAAAATAGGTCAGTTTATATATGTATACCGAGGCACTGCGCCGATTAATCGGACACTATATGCTATACAGGACTGCACCGCAAGCTTAATCGAATTAAATCGAATGCGCGCCTGGCATTAGCAAAGCCTATCGTGCACACTGCTGATGCTACAGCGAGAAGGGATTACACGAGCTCCTGCCAAATGAAGCTGTGTGTGTCACACCGGTCGAGTTTGTAATCGATACGTTTTTGTTCCCCCTATACACACATACATACATACACACCGAATCGGAATTGTCGCTCATCCGCACAAGCGATCAAGGACTACTTTTCGATCTACTTCTTCTTTTTTTTTTGTACAGGAATAAAATTCAAATTTATGCATAGCGAAATACGCTCTCTTTTGTGTGTATACACACATAAAGTTAAACATGCCCCCCCGCGCTTTGAGCTGTTTAATTACAATTTTAATGAGTATTCGTATATAAATTTTTTTTCATCTCCTCCTGCAGCACACACCGCAATTATGGGTCGGGGCACATATAACAAGTTATTTGAAATTCTATAGTCTCATTGTGTGCTGTCCTCTGCCCGGCACACACTTGCTAATACTATTGTCAACGCTCTTTCTCTCGTATCATTTTTTTCGAAGGAATTAAAAGCTCGAGAGTAATAATTGAAATTCCAGGTGCACCGGTTGAAACCCGTAAAAAACTGCAAGATTTACGTTTAATTAAAACGTACGCGCGAATTACACTTCATGCGGCCATTATTAAACAAAAAAAGCTGCAGCAGTAAATTGCGTTATATTCCTCGTAACAGCTCTATCTATCTCTCGATTTTGTTTTCGCTAAAGAGCACGAGATATCGGACTGTTATATTTGTAAAATTAGATTAGACTCTATACACTCCTGCAGACTATCGCATTATCATCGACACGGAGTTTTCACGGTGTGTATATATAGAATTTAGTCTCGAAAAGTACCGAGAGGAAATTGAATTTTCTCTCTTTTTTGGGGAAGGAGACACGCTTATCGACTGAATACTACACACGCGTGTATGTCTTTGTGGGATACACGCAAGAGAGAGAGTGAAACGCGATATTTCAGCCTCGGCGAATTTGCAGCCGGTGCTGCTGGGACTCGATTGTGAAAACTATTTGTTACCGGCTACTGTGTGCTATTGACAAATGGCGCTTAATCGATTTTCCTGTCAGTGCCAGCGAGAGTGCATTTTTTTTTGTTCTCGCCGTCTCGCTGGCTGTTATATATTTTCTCTCCAAATCCGATTTTTGTTATTATGTACCCCCCGCGATTGTTATCATCTCGAATTATATATATTTACATCAATGAATTATTTCTCTACCTCGTATTGATTTGTGTACACAGGATATCCACAAGAGTTTCATCGTTTTCTCTGTTTACCTCATTACACTATTGTAGGATTTAATGGAAGATAAACACACACATATATATTTGGAGAATCTCTGTGTGTGGGTGTATGGGAATGTCTGCGTTGTACATGAAAGTTTGCCATATTCCTTTTACGCTCGATGTACTCCGCTCTCTCTCTCTCTCTCGTGTGTAATATGATTTCAATGCTAAACTTTCATCAAAACATACGCGCACTCGGCCCCATGTCTGCGTCTCTTACAGTATTGTTAACAAACATACAATTTGCTAGTTTGATGGAAATCCCCTGCATGTGTTTGATAGACACTGTAATTAATTCTCGGGGGTTAACCATGATTTACTCAGTAAAATGAATTTCATCAGAGGAATAATATCTCGTCGATTCATTTATGTTGCAGAGGGTCGAGTCCTGGAACTTCACTCACCGGACGGTGTCCACGAGTGTTGGCTTCGAGCTGCTGATAGTACCGAGGCAAGTGTCTGGTTCAACGCGTTACATTCTGCCTTGGCTGCTCTTACCCTCAAGGCGTTAAGATTAGCTTCGGCGTTACCAGACCCACCACAACTTCAACACATAGGCTGGCTTGCCAGGAGGCATTGCATACAGGTATTTTTTTGTTAATTTACGCGTTTAATTTAATTGAGAGAATGATGTCTGTATATAGAAGGAAGCGCTTGACTATAACTTCCAAAGAAGGACATTCTTTCCATTTAGGAAAATTAAATTCCATCCT
>UCOJ01001992.1:0-17302 GCA_900474305.1 Cecidostiba fungosa
TTTATAGTGAGATCATTGTCTGGGTACTTTTGCGACGGTGCATTATTTCCTATTTTCTCAGCAATAATAATTGCCTTTTGGAATTATTAATGCATATTTGTTTATTTATCTGTGAGAGTAAACGTTGGGATGAAAAAAGCAGAGAAGCGCAATTGAGTCGCAGCAAGCAGTTTCGAGGAACCAGCGAATTACGAGAAGCAACGGCCAGTTCCAGAAAAAATCCTAGGAGAAAATTCCGGAAATGCGTGAGCGCGGTCGCGAATTGTAACTCTGCTGTGACAGAGCCTCGTATGTTGTCCGTGAGTGCGAGAGAGAAAGAGAGAGAAGCAATATGGCGCGCGCTGGAACGAAGGGAAGAAGCGTGTTGCCGACTCGGCCGGGAAGAGCGGTGAAGAGAGAGTCGAGTAATGGAGAGAGGGAAACGCGGCAAAATAGTCGGTTTTCAGCCTTCAAATAGACTTGTAGAGCTCACCGATTTCCATTGCGGCCCGATGATTTTGCAGGGGATTGCTGTGATTGGCCGAGCTAAGTAAGCGGGTCCGAGTGCTGGAGTCGCAGCGCGCGGCTCGGTACTGAGCGCTGAGCTTCGATCACAAGCGGACGTGTGTCGTAACTTCTTATCAAGCTTCTTTGTTCCGAGTTCTATCGTGTCAACGTGTTTTCTACAAGTTCGCTAACGGTGTGCATCATTCGCGTTTACTCGAGCTTTCCACATTATCCAGGAATTGTGAGATTCTGCGCGTCGTCCAGAGGATCGTGCGCGGTTATTCGCGAGTGAAAGTGTTGTAGAGAGAGAGAGTGTGCATAGCGTGCAGTGGGTTTGTCACGCCAAGAGCATCGTTGCCAAGAAGAAGATGCTGAGGCCGACGACCAAGGAGAAGAGTTGGCGAGGAAGAATACGGCTAGTTCGCGAAGAAGAAGACGGCGGAGACAGAGTGTGGTGCGAGAGGTCGGGTAGGTGCATCGGAAGATCTGCAGCTTTTCACTTACTCATGCGTGGTCGTGCGGCTGGAGAGAAACGGTGAAAGAGTGAACGATGTCGAAAGAGTGTGTTGACGCGAGAGAAAACGCGCAATGGAGAACCGAGAAAATCGGGAAAAAGCGCAAGAGTTGACAGGCGACGCGATCAGAGTCGGTTCTGAGAAACTGAGGCCGCTTTGTGTTGCCGAACGCAAGCGAGAGGGGAGGTAGATCGGGAGTGCGCGAAGCACGTGGCGACGGAAGCCTCTTCTGTCGCGTGGCGGCACGGGCGCAGAGCGCTGCTTTACCGGTATCGGCGAGCCGAGTGAGAGGGAACGGGAGTTGAGAGCAGCGAGTGGTAAGCAATCTAACCTAACCTAACCCGGCTTGAGGAGATTCACAAGTAGAAATCGGAAATAATAGAAATTATAGTGACGAGTATACGGGGCCGAGGGACGAAAGAGCAACTTCGTTTCCGCGGGTTTTGCCACTTCACGCTTTTTATAGCAGATGAGCGAAAATGAGAAGTTTTTATAAGATACTCTCGGCAGAGTAACTTATAAAACTTATAAAAATATAAGAATAAGGTGAAAAAAATGCAGCATTGACTTAATATGTTTGAATACTGTGATATGTAATAGTATTTAAACTGGCGCCCAAAAACTAAAAAATTTTGAATTCTTTAATTTTATTTTTACAAAATTTTATCATACTGTATTTAGATAGTGGCATATATGTACTTATTTTTTTACTTCATGTTTATAGTAATAAATATTATAGTAAATAGTTAACGAATAATTTTACAATAATAAAGTTTTCGAAAAATTCATTTTTACTTTAATGTTTTCATAAGTACAACTTAAAAATAAGCAGTTTTTAAGCAGATCAACCATATGAACTATATCACTCTAAATATACTACTAAAAGAAACCATTCAGTGACGAAATCTTATAAATGTTTCGTATAAAAAAGAGTATTCTAAAAGAATAATTCTAAAAAAACGTATTGTCTATTTAAAGCTGGATTTTCAGCATGCTACTTCAATAATCCGGTATGGTCTAGTGGCTAGGATACCTGGCTTTCACCCAGGAGGCTCGGGTTCGATTCCCGGTACCGGAATTTTTTTGCAATCCATACACTTGTTCATCTAAATATATACTAATGTGTTGTGTTCTTATTCATAATTCTATCAGTTTTAAAAGTAAAGAATAAATAAAAGGGTATTTATAACAACTATTAATGATACACCTTCTGTCTCATTATTAGGTCGTTGAAAGCCCTTATTACAATTTTCCCGATCTGTTTTTTAATAATTAACTTTTTTTTTATAAAACAGTAACATAATTAAAAAGTATTCAATAATATTCTGAAGTAGGCTATTTCTAAATAAATCCATTATAGCGATAGCAGTATAAATAGACACGCTGTTCAATGCGAATACAACTCTTACGCATACATCATATGTTATTAATTTTGTACCAATTTCAGTGCCCCGGCACATTCGGCGTATAGGGTATAACAGTTTGCTACTGTTACCACGTAACTTGGAGTTGGGAGTGCCAGCTTCTGCAAACCACGCATCGCTTCATCTCCGTATCCTTGTATGCGTGAAAGGTCCATATATCAATACCATGTGCTTTCTATCCATAGCAGCCGCGCACGCGGTGAGCGACCTATATCTATATGCACGCACGCGAAATCAATTATCTCGTTAACCGCGACTATAGAGCATCGGCCGCGCGAGATCGACGAACGCACTTTTTCCGCAAAATGCGCGTGCATGTAAAGCTAATTTAACGGAGCTCCTGTTGTCAGTTAAAACGGTTACGAAATTACACAAGCTGCCCTGTGAAAAGGAAATGGCTGGTTCGAATAGCGTTTCCGCATGCGTATTGTGTACGATAAATGTATGGAACAATAATACAATTATGCCACTTGTGCAGGACATCTATTTGACGGGTTTCGTGTTTCCCTCGATTTGTATATTAATCAATTGGGTGACCTATCTAACTCAACGCGGTTAAACTGTAGAAGAGGTGGTAGTGGTGATGGCGGTGATGGGGGTGGTGGTGGTGGTGGGGAGGTGGCCACGTCGAGAGGGTGGTGGCTGCAAAGCGTGGTGACATATGCTAGTTATATAGCCTTATTCTTTGACTTGCACTTGAGTTTGGCTATACTGCTGCAGTTACTAGAATTATAATTTATGGAGATATCTATTTTGTGTCATGTAATTCAAATCTATTATAAGAAAAGTATCGTCTCTACCTTGTTGCGCATGTTGACTTGAACAAGTATCTATTTACGAGATATATATCGCTACCCTCTAGTTTTAAAAGGCCTCTACTTTTATTTTCAAAGAATTAGCCGAATTGCAAAAAAATGTAGATATAAAGTATGTTTTAATGTATAAACAAAGAATTAATAACGAGTATTCTTTGTTCAAATTTATACATGAAGCTACTGTTGCGAAAGATTTTGTGTAAAACGAGGCAAGTATCACGGTGTCAAGAATAAATAATGCATTAGTTCGAAACTTACTTGATAAAAAAAGGTCCTGGAGGGCCTGGGCAGCCTGGCATAAAAGAGCCCAAGTTTCTGATGCTGCCAATCCTGTTCCTCTTAACGCAAGGACGTCTCCAGCAACGACCCCTAAACCGGCGCCGCCAACGGTCTTCATTGGCATTCTGAAAAAAAAAAAAAATATTTCTCAGCAAAATTCCTACTAGGCTTTTTGTTAGTAAGATGAAAATATTTTGATCATCGTTATTTAATATTAAGGATAAAAAAAAGTTATTTAATATTATTTAACAAAGTTGTAAAATAAATTTAACATTCATTGAAATAAAAACGAACATTGTAACACAGTAAACATCAAACAGATTTCATGCATAAGTATACATAAGAGACTAAAACTAATCGATGATTCTTTTACTTTTTTAAAAAAACATAAAAAGTTTTCATATCTACTTTGTTGTTCATCCAAAATACGCAAAATAAATGATACCATCAATTTATTTGATATCTTGATATCGATGATCATACAAGACTCAAAGAAGATGGTGACTTGCACGCGCGTGGCTATTCATGAACGGCATACAATTCTATAATTAAAGGTATACATCTGCGGCACCTCGAGAAAAGAAAAGAAAGATGAAGGGCGCAAAAAATGATGTTCTCCCGACTCGTGGCAGACTCGGTTGTCGTCTTTTGCGACACACGTGAAACAGGGAGCATCGGCTCGACGTGGAACAATCGTCAGACAATACACATGCCTTCAGCCGTAGAGCGTCACAAAAGCCGTCAAGTCCGAGTGTCGTGCATCCCGACGACGTCTGTCCGTGCCACGCGTCGAAACAAAACGTCTGTTCGGGCTGCTTGTGTATAAGTATATGTTGGTGTAGATGTGCACTCGTGTAACGTATATACTTTCTGTTGTTTCCCACTGTGTACGCGTATTGCATTTACCTTCAACTTCCTACTTTTCAGAGCCTCGAATAAATTAATTGACTTACTTGACATACCATTTTTATTATTTATTCAATTCAATATGTAATACATTATATGTACTATACTAATGATATACAGATTTGGATTTAACGAAAATATTTCTCGTTCAATTAAAATATCCTCATATTTGCACAATAAATCTAATATATTTCTTTATTTTAAAGAATTATTATCTTATTGAGTAACAAAAACTACAGCTAGACAAGTATACATTTTGTCGAATTGTTTGCGTTGCGTCGGATTTTTCTGCTTTGATCTTGTCGCGTGCTTCTCGTTTGCGCACCGCGTATCGTGTTTGTGCGACGAGAAGCAGGTGCTGTCTGTGTAATTATATATTGCAGACGTATAGCTGTCTCTCTCTCTCTCTTTCTCTCTTGCAGTTTCCGCATTTGAGCCCCTCTGCCACAGAGACGAGTATGCATGCCTCGTGATTCTTTTAGCGCGATAGCAGCGTGTCGTTGCACTCCAGTGTATACCTGTAGACCTTTTTTGTTATTTCGAAAAGGTGTGTCGCTCCCGTTTCAGTCTGTATTTGTCCTTATCCTATATCATATGTTTATCAGCGATAATCAGTTTTAGCATTTTGGTATAAATCTTAAATTTAGCACAAATGCGTTGGGTACAAATTTTCTTTGACGATAGAATATCATTATGTTGATGAGTAATCGTGGTTATTTAACAATCAGCCCCGTCAAACAGTCGATTAATTATCAGAGTTATTATACCGGTATTAGACATTTTATTAAGCGAGGCGCTGATCTATTCAAGTATAGGTATAAAACACTCGTATAAACATAAATACAACATCAAATAGCACTTTGCATTCCAGATTGTTAAGGTGCGATTATCGGGATGAACGAGACCATCGATCATAATCCGGTAATGAACGAATGCTGCCCAAAGTCTACTAACAGGATTGACAAGAACGAGTGCGGGTACCATTGAGGGTTTTTTATTTTCTGCGTATAACTGTACCGCGAACGAGAGCTGCGCCGCAATACACATCGCGCTCTCGTATACTATTCTACTATAATCGAATGGATCTGCTGCATGACACGACATTAGTCGACTCACCTGAGGGTTGACAACGATCCATTAACGTTTGACTAGATTTGCTCGAGTGACAGCTCTAATAGAGTTATTGCGCGGTCAATTTGACGGCTATATAGCCACAAGTCCAGAGATATGCCATTTTCCGTGCTAGTCCATGAAATTCTGGCTTCTCTCGTGAAAATCCACTGGGGGGCTGAGAAATTTCCATGCGCCGAGTGTCGAGTAGGGGGCTTTCACCGCCGTCGTCTCGCGAGCATTCGACTGTTCAAATTCTATTCATGGATGGCTTTTATATACACCTCTTTTTTCCACCTCAGGCTTTATATGAATACATACGCATTTGCGAGAGGCGTATTTATCATCTCTATTGAAAACATTTTTCCCGTATTACCCGAGAAATTCATATCGTATTTTTCGGGTTTAATATTTATGTACGAAAGTATATTGAAATATGCTTAGGATCGTCTCTTTCAATACCACACAACGTATTTGTGAGATTTGAAAAATAGGTACGAATAAATCTTGTAAGCATTAGTTTAATTTTATTTCACTAATGCTTCTCAAGCACAGTCAATACAAAACTTAAATAGTACACGATATATAATATTATATACAAAGGACGTGGGATCTAATTGCCGCGATAACAGTAGCCTCCGGCAGTTATAGCAAGACCGACCAAAAGGACCAGGCCCAACAAAGCCGGTCTTTTTCCTCCGTGTGCTTCACGTACTATCTACTTCCACTATTCTGAGCAACTAATAAATAAAGTATAAAATTTATAATGGCATGCATAAACGCATAACAATTAAAGATCGTACCAGAAACAGTGAGCTGGCACAACCGATATAAATAGCCATACCACCTTATCACATAAATGCAACACCGAAGCTCGTGCAATCGTCCTCACGAAACCTTTGCGCAAAATGCGCTCAAAGTCGCTCGTGATAAGCCGAACTTCGTTGCCTCTTCCTTAGCTGCATCACCAGCGCCAGGCAAACTTCTCCAAGAAGGTTGTATTAGGTACTCCTCTACCACGAGGCGGCATTTCCAGCCGCCAAAGGCGACTGAGAAGAAGAAGAAGAAGAAGATGAAGAAAGCAACTCGCGACCCTTCCGAACTGATTTCTTCCAGTCGAGAGGAAGCGCCGCGTACGCCAAGTTTCATCCGGTGAGCGCTGCAACTTCTGCGAGATAGATCGAGGCCAAGCTTGGCTCTTTTCACGGCTCGACTGCTATCAATGCGGCGGTGGCAATGCCGAAGAGAAACTTTGTATTAGGCAGCCGAACTGCGAAAAGTATTATCAGAGATTTCGTTAATGGCCTCTATTATGGACTGCCAACTTATGGATCGAGAGTTTTGAGCTACTGTTTCTCGTCGAGCTTCGCTGAGGAAACGCTGCTGTTTTGACTTGTGCTTCTTTTATAGCATGCCTGGAAGCTCTTTATTGGATGAAAAGTATATGCTAATAGCTTTAAAAAAAAGGTATTTAAGAGACATTACGGCAAGCTGCTGTCTGATTATCGATCTTTGTAGAATTTCACGAGAGGAAATATTGACAATTTTGTCAAACATTTGCAAATTCGACATGCATCAAAGCCTTTCCTACAGCGACTTTTTATACATTGCTCGTGTACGTACATAAAAACTGTTTAATTGCCCCACCAACATCGCTCTTGATTACCATTTTCCAATCAAAGCATACAGTATAGCGCGCGCTGCAAAAACTATACTCCGCTTTTGTATATTCATACGGAGTATTTTATAATCTCAAAACAATGAACCGCTGGCAGGCATGGATGTTGACTGCCGGTCAGTTTTTTTTCATCACGTCAGTGGACGAATTTTATTATTATTTTTTGCACTGGTACACACGCACGCGAATCTGAAATAAACACTGGCAACAGCGTCGCGACGGGTTGGAGTAGAGACAATCGATACATCGAGCGACTGTTACTCGTAGTAAAATCTCGTCGAGTCGCTTTTGCTTAAACATGCTGTTCTGTCGGCGCTGATCAGGGGAACAATGACGAGCATTCAGAAGTTTAAACTTGCTGCTGTTGCTGCTGTATTGCTTGGGTGCATATATAACAGTAGACGCGTGCCGTTTGTATTCAATAATTCAAAAGTGGAACGCACACCAGTTCTAGCGACGAAAATTCATTTGCGCAGCGATCGGCCAATGGTGCAACATGCTGGCGGCGTTGAGAGCAATCCTGGTGAAATTCGACGAAAATCGAGGGATTTCAGGAAGTAAATAGCCTGCTCGAATTTTCGAAACAGTACTGGCTATCGTTATCCGCTGGTTATCTCTTGGTGGTAATGATGAGAAATCATTGTTTCTGGTTAAACTACGTGTAAATTTGTTGTGCGCTGTTAGATGTTTCGGAAAGATTTCGTCTGTTTGGAAATGTCTAGTTAAAGCTGGCTTAGATTTTGTTTCCATCGAATATGACACGCATATATATAGAGCATAGGTTGCAGTTCATGTGCAACTCAAACGACTAACTCGAAATAACAGAGATATAAAGTTATTAGCAACGCAGTGAAGCTCAAACATGAAGTTGAAGTTTATGAGCCAACTTTCCTTAGCTAGGTATTAACGAAGAATGTAAGTAAGTACTCGGAAAAGATAAAGTGTGAGATATATTCAAGTTGAAAAGATAATGAAGAAGAGTATTATATCGTTACAAACGAGAAGTTTCTTTTTAATGCGTCAAATGGACGTAAAAATCTTTTACTTTTACAGATCTACTTATATTCTAACTAGAATTTTATCTTCTTATTTTCACGTTTGAGCTTTGATCGGCTTTTATATAATCTTATCTAAATATTATAGACATTTGATATGAGTGATTCTTCGACAGAACTATTTGATACGGATTTTTACAGAGAACGATCTGTGTCATGCGAACTATTTCATAAAAAATTCAATACATTTTCGATACTCGAACATCAAACGTTTTTGCAAAAATTTCTTGCATGCGAGTACACGGAATGAAAATAAAAATTGCAGCATCCAAAATATTTATCCAAAAGGTAAATAATAATATCATCCAAGCGTAACAGTATATCAATAACAAAAGCAAACACATAATACCGCTCTCCAGCAGCTGAGATACGCGCGAATTCACGTCACGAAACGAAAAAAAGCTATACCGTTAGCGTGAAAGCTTTATAAGATCCGTACACACACACACACACACACACACACACAATATATAAAGGTATATATCGAACTTGCATTAAGAGTAAAGCATAAACTGCCGCGAGAGGCACCGAGAGAGAGAATCGCGCGCCTCTCCGCTGGATTTTCATTTTAGAAAGCATTCCGCGCGCCGCCTGTCGCATGCCTCCGTGCTCAGGCACACAAAGATAAATCTCGATCTGACGACTGCAAAATTTCTCGAGCTATACGTTATATACGCTCATAATGTGCCCGCGGGACGTGCGCGCCTTGTCTCGCGCGCGAGAAAGAGAATGCCTCTCTCGAAAAATTGAAATATTCGCGGATCGGTGTGTGTATACTCTATACTCGCTTGTTTTGAAATGCTTATGCGAAGGCAGTAGTAGACTGATATGAGATGAGACAGCTTTTTTCCATTTTCTCGCCTTGAGACAGAGTTTTGATTTACTACCCAGAAGACAAACCTTATTTTTCCGAAAGAGTTTGCCATTTTTTATGAGCCAACTTTTTATTCCACGCGCCGCCTGCATTACTTACGGAATGCAAAATGTTTCTCTAGCGTAAATCTTCGGAAATGGAAATTTATACTTATACGCGACAAAAAGCATCTGATGCGCTTGATATTTAAATCAACATCGTAAAAGCGGCCGGCTATAATGAATGACAAACATGCAGAAAAAGATATTCGATTCCAGACGGCTGCATTCCATTACGAGAGTGGAATTCAATCGAGTATATAGGTATATAATATACATAGCACACCCGACCCACCTTAAACATCATCGATGGGCGCATTGGCGCGCGGTGGCGCTCTCGCCTTGATGACCTCGTGGGGAGCGATCGCGTGGAGTCGCGATCCAGGTAGATAGTAGGCCAGACAGGAGACGCCGACGAGAAAGAGGAAGAACACGAAGACCAGGTCGAACATCAGAAGCGAGTTCAAGGTCAATAGCTGCATCGTGCTGCAGCCTCCTTCAGCATATCACACTTTGACTCGGTTAACCTATCTTTCTCTCTCTTCCGCTCTCTTCGTTATACTTGTACGTATAAATAACGTTGACGACGATGCACAGGTACTGCGCCGAGCGATCGTTCTCTGCTAGGCCATTGTCAATCGATCGCCGGCGCCGAGTCTTCGGGCTAACATTACGAGTTGCTGGCACACTCTGCACTTTTTCTTCATTTCAAGTCACTGAATAATACATTTAGCCCGAGAGATGTGTATCGATTATACACCTATCTGCTGCTGCAAGTGTATGCGCGAGCCTTAACGGCCTCTCGCTGATTCTTTCATGAGCTTTTACACACGCTACCGATGCTATACTGATGGCTTTAATTTTGGATGCCTCGCGTCTGATGCTGATGCAGTGTACGGATCATCTGTTGGAAAAATGCGATCTGGTCGTTATTATCTCTCATGCTTGTAATTTCGAGGCGAGATGTGAGTTCTATTTTAAGATTTTTGGTAACGTTTTGGATGCCAAAATCAAATCAATCTAAATCTGTGGTATAGTACGTGTACATAATAACTAAATGTATTATTCGCAGCATATTTATGCAGAATTATAAAAAATATCCTCACTTTATAGAGCACGTTTTCTTTATTAAATCATCACGAAAAGATTAATTTATGCGCAAGTGTTTTAAATACAGCCTCTCTTATATACATATAGAAGTGATCGTTTCACCTATAAAATTAGTATTTAATGGACGAAGATTGCCGATGGCCTCACGATACTTTGGGCGGTAATTAGAAGCGATCTAGATCGTGGCTAGCCTTCAAAGGGTTTGTAATTCCCAAGCGATCAAGTCGCGGTTCTTTTGACTTTCTCCGAAAGCCCTGAAAGGTATATCGCGTTTGATGCTCTCCCAATTTTTAACGAGAATTTTAATTACTTCCGCTTCTTATATCGTCTTATGATCATGCAAATTCTCATATTTTATGTATCATATTTTAGCTCTTCTTCGTTTATTTTATATTTGCGATACTTTACTCGGCTCTTCGTAAATAATGTTATAGATACTATAAATAACGAGTATTATACGCAGTATTTACTGAAAGTACAATTAACGAAATGTAGGTATGTACAGCGCTAAATATCGAATAATTTCAACGAATGAATGGCGAGTACACATAGCCTGAAAGGTTGTAGTGGGTTCAATGAACTACTGGACCAAATGAAAAATTAGTTCACCCTTTTCGAGTTTACGCTCTTCAATTCTACAAACGCAAACTAACTCTATCAACATTCATCCCTCCCTCTTTAGAATCACCCTTCAACAGCTACTTAAACCACAATTTTTCTCTCAACAACTTGTCTCAACAGAAGCCTGCTGTAGAAAAATTTGAGCACATCCCAAGCAACGGAAATATAACTATCATTCTTTTCCCATCACAAAAGGAAAAAGCACAAAGAGAAAAGAATCAAACGTTCGACACATCATAAATTCGCAAAGCCTGGCACTGTGAGGGCAGGAACAGGCTCGAGAGCGTGACGAACGGCCGAAACTTACTTCTCGGTATGCTCGGACAGAGACTCGTAAAAGCCGTCTCTCTGTAGCGGAAATTACGTCACGCCCGTAAATTTCCTGCAAGCTTGGAAGAGAGGAATCGAGTATTAGGTATATCTGTCGATGTCGAGATGCATCGACTCGGACATGCGCGAGTTCAGACAAACGTAAGTAATGGACTAGTTGAGACGTATACAAGACTCTCAGTAAACGAAGTGCAAATGTCTCGATGAACAGTGCCTTAACATTTTTCAGACTTGATCGTAAAAACGTGTGGAAAAATTTGAAAATTTTTACTTTGAAATTAAGTCGCGAAGGGGCAATATCTGTCGGATAGTCTGAAATTCGGCATAAAAACTGTTAATTAAGTCTGACGAATTCACGAAAAGAACAGTGATAAATTCAGATATTTGAATTTACATTCGAATTTTTCGACAATTCTCTGATCGTTAAAATTCATTCGTCAAATATCTTTTCACCCTTCTTCAATAATACACCACGATGCTTTGTATTCTCTGAAAATCAGTGCTAATTGATTTATCTTCTTCGCTAACGCAATGGCA
Organism: Cecidostiba fungosa; assembly: GCA_900474305.1. Classification (NCBI taxonomy): domain Eukaryota; kingdom Metazoa; phylum Arthropoda; class Insecta; order Hymenoptera; family Pteromalidae; genus Cecidostiba; species Cecidostiba fungosa. The sequence continues at coordinate 11,779 of UCOJ01001992.1, forward strand.
GCATAACGAAGAAAACAATCTAGAGTAAACTTCTACAACTTCCAAACAAAGTCGTTACATCGAGAAAAGTTCATTAACCCTCAAACGCACTGATGTATGCGCAGCAAAGCCACTTAACATTAACGCAAGTTTCCGCGCTCTCACAAGTCAAAGTTTAGACTACTGCGCACCTATACATATATTTCCCTTAGACACCCGCGTCAGGATATAGAGGAGTGTGTGAGTGTGTTAAAAAGGACGAACTGGATCGATGGCTTCGAGTCAACGTCGGCTCCGCATAAAAGATAGAGGGTTAAGTATACGCCGGGGTCGTGTCAATCGAAAAGCTCTCGTTTGTTTTCCTTGCATCGGTCGAAGCTTCGCGGGATTTGGCAGCCGAAAGTGCTTTGCATTGTCGCTCTTCTGAATCCATTAGCTAGGCCACGCGAGATTTTTTATATCGAAAGTCCCGGCGTAATTGAAGGTAATACGATTAATTGGATTATTCGCGCTTTTGTTCGAGGATTAAAGCTCTTTTTTGGGAAATAGCGCTGCGTTGCGTGAATATAAGCTTCGAGAATTGTGCGTTTATTTATTTACCCCGAACGAATAATAATTATTAGCATCTGCACTTAATAAGCTTGACTATCATTATAAAAGTATTCTATATATATACATATAACTCTCCCAGAGCTTAACTTTAAATTCTCGTATATTTGTGCTAATTATGCGAATTCTCTCTATTCGCCGAGTCAGCAGCGCAGAGTTTGGAAAAGACCGAAAAGCAGGAGGATCGATATTAATTCGGCGTATATTTCAATGCTTTTACATCGCTTCTCAATGCGAATTATTTCGTCGATCTGCTTATCAGAGTAAAATTCACAGAACTTGAAGTTTCCAACACAATCGCGAGCGTAGTCTGTCTATACTAATCTCTCAACGCGATAAATCGTCATTACGCGCAAAAACTATATACCTTATTCAATTCAACGATTCCTCTACCTTACTCTCATTTCTGAAGAGCAACAAAGTGAGTGGTGCATTGAATCCCGCCGATCCCTTTGTCGATACTTCCACTGATTCGCAAGAAAGTTTTCGTCCAGTCACGGCACACCGGACGATAAATCGCCGCAGTTCTGCGTTTCCTGCTCTCTGCCCGGCGAATTCGCGTTTCATCACATTTGCGCGCAGCCCGTCCGGTAATAGCCTCTGACAGGGATCCTGTTTCAAGCTTCCTGATTGGTAAGAGATTGGATTCCAAGGTTGGAGCTGTTCGTTCAGATCTCTTTGCTCCCCGTCCGACTACCTATACTACACACAACGGATCGTCTTTCTATCTCTTTTTCGCTCCAGTATTTCTTCTCTCTGATCCGCACGCGACCATAGTGTCATGGAGAAAAATATGGCCTGACGTCTGCGGATTTAGGTATATAGCTATACTTTTTGCGAGCTCTAGGTATCGAGCTTTGTTTAACGTATTAGCTATATATAGGCGGATGGAATATAGCCGGGTTATACCGGGGGATAAAGTTGCTTGCGCCGGAACTTTCGGCTTTGGTTGGCGCCGGCCGCGCGATTTAATCCTGTTACCCGCTTTGTGATGCGGAATGAGGTCAAGGGTTATTAATTGGAGATTGGCACTTGGAAAGGCATCGCGATTGATTTGCAAGCTCGATTGCATAAGCACGGTATAAACAGCACGGACGAATATTGTTATATATACTTTTCGGGAAAAATCTTTAGCACGTGCATTGCGATGTTATAATATGCATGATGGTTTTGAAATCGAATGAGATTCTTGATATATTAGACGATAAGCTTTTTATGTAAATTTGAATTCGCGCGCAGTTATTATATCCGGAGAAAAGTTCTTCTGATCCCTCTCTCTCTCTCTCGGCTGATTTAAAAAATGCAAATTCTTTGCGAATCGGTGTTATTATATAATCGATCGCCCCTAATATAATTCACTCTTCTCGCTCGGCACGAACGAGAGGATAATTGAAAAATTTTTAAGACGACATCGTTTATCAGAAGACAACGGCCGGGGGCATAATTTACAATAAATCGATCCGACACGTATATAACGAGGAAACGCGAGCGTCGTCTCTTAATCCTGTAAGTGTATTCCGAGCTCTGCTGCTGCTGCTGCTGCTGCTGCAGCTGCGAAAAAGCGAACGACTATATATAGAATCGCGCGGGGGCGAGCTTCTCTTTCCTTACGCGAACAAATAGCAATTTGCATTCCAACGAGGGAAAAGCATCACGAGCGTTCCTATATCTATAGTTATATATAATGCGTGGTCTAATCCGCGCGCGTCACGAGCGTCATAGCTTTCCTTGGGTTCTCGCTGAATTTCCCGATTTCAAAGAGAGGAAAAAGAGAGAGAAAAAAGGAGCAGTCGGATATCGAGACGCTGCAGAGTATAGACTCTATCGAAGGCAATTCCGATTAAACTTTCATCGAGAACTTTGACGCCCGATGCTGCTGAGTTCACATATAGGTATACGCGTGTGTATATGCACGTAGTTTGCTTCTTTTTTATTGTTACGCAAAGACGATCAACGTGGTTTTGCTGTACGTGTTCTCGCTCGATCAGTAGAGAGAAAAATTTGCTTGCGGTGGTTCTTTAAATTTTTTGAGTGGCTAGATATTGGCTAAATCGTTTGTCTACGTGTTTAATCGATAACAGATATTAGGCAACATTTTATTACATAAAAAGATATACCTATACTATATGGATAATTTAAAGTAGACTATTGATCGATGATGGAATATAAGTGCTTTTCGATAAATCCTATATTTTAATCCGGGTATAAAAGCTTATCGTTTCAAAACAAACTTTAAAAACTCGCTAAGAAGATTTATTTCAAATTACTTTTTTCTCTTCTGCATCAAGCGCTACTAATATACTTGAGGTTCAGTATAATATTATAGACGTTTAAAAAGATCTTTCAAAATATTATAAACTTATTCAGTCTAATTCTTTTAATTATCATTTCAAAAGCATAATTGCATAATTTCATGTCAAAAGCAAATTTCCTTATTTTGTTTGGTAAAATTAATCTTCAAAAACGCAAGCCCGACACATAAAAGCGCGGATTACCCTCGTATAAGAGGCACATGTATACAGATAAATTCGACAGATCAAAACGAGAGCATGGAACGCAGTAGAAACAATAAGCGCATATAGAGAACGGCTCGCGAGGGAGTATTACCCGCTCTGGTGTAATGTATGCATATACGCGCACCGACGACAGTCCGGCGGGAAAACTCGGCAAAGATAAACGATACATCTCGCGCTCTTGACTCTGCGAGCAAAACCACCGACGAGTTCCATATAGCGCTGTGCAGTGATACTGCGCGCGCGTATCTCCTTATAGTCGTACATATATATAATACTTCTCCCTTTCTACTTCCTCTTAGGACATCGCTCACGTACTGGCGTATAGAGGTATAGGTATATAGTTCTCGGAAAGCAGCGCGAGATAGAAATATGATTAATGCGCTTTGTTTGTGCGTGCGACGCATGAGCTTCTATTTCTGCGGCTGCTGCTGCTGCTGTCGCTTATCGCGGACGGACGTTTCGGAAAACCTTTTATAATGGAGGTTCCGTGTAGTGGTCGTAAAGGCCGCGAGGGAGAAGACTTCTCATTTTTTGTCATCTTTAAGGCGGCTCGACTGACGGGTCTCTCCGTATAGCCTGTTTCTATGTGTTAGATTCTCATTGGCCTTGAATATGAAAAATTGCCACGATATATTTATTGGAGGACGGAGTGTGTAGTTTATTATACGAGATTTCGCGGTCACAGGTCTTATTTAAAAAAAAATTGTTTTTTTTTCGAAAATGTCATTTATGTTTAGAAAGATGGATTTACTTCGGAAAAACGTAAATATTGGAATGTTTTGCAAAAAGCGGTCGATGATTGCAATTATTGTTTATAAAAAGTGGATTAGTTTCATTTTTATGACAAACATGACAAATTCTACTTTTTTTTTGTTCTCATATTAAAGGGAGACAACTACTGAGTTTCTCACTTGTATCTCGCATTCGTTTTATGACAAATTGCTTCCCACACGGAATGTTGCATTCGTTTGGCTTTGTGGAGCTTCTCTACCGGAAAAAAGTTTTAATTCGAAATGAAATTTCGCAGGCTTTTAGACTCTAGATAAAACGCCCACTCTGATGGTTCCAGAATAGCTTCTTTGTCAAAAGTGTAAAAATTCACGGCTCTGAGGTAGTACAATTTATGCGGCTGCAGCTGAAAATAAAGAGTCTTTTAATATAAATCGAGAACGCATTTTAAGCTTTTTGCATCCCGATGCTATGTGTACAGGTAAATACGTACAAAAGGAGAATCTTATTCTCGCATGACACTCAATGTAAGTGTAAAATTTTGAAAAATTCGCGGCATTGCACAGAATTTATCAAGTTTTTTGCAAACAACGTGTATTGACTAAAACAGTAATATACCTGTAAGATAAAATAGAAAACAACGGCATTTCCATTGAAACATTTCCAGAAATACACCCTCCAACATCATAAATATTCATTCCGTCACGTATACAGTCTCAGCGTCAGAGCGAAAGCCACCCCCCGAAAAAACCACGCGAATCTCATCCCGAAAAAGAAAAATTCGCGACCACCGTTCCTTGGCAAATAAAGCATCCTGTCACGGCGTTTAACCCGCAGCAGCTGGTGTGCCCTCTCTCGATCCGGTTTCGCTTTTTTCGTCTGCGTCTTCTGCAGTCCACTTTGAAGCTTTCCATGCTTCTTCCTTGCACTCGTTAGTTGAAACAGAAGCCGCGAGTCTATATACGTATACGAAAAAGCTCTAAATCCTTGGCGTATAGCCGCTGAATTAACGGCGCTCGAGAGGCAGAAAAGCGGCTAACAAACGTGCGCCGGTTTTTCGCGAGTGGGGGTTGGAAATAATAAGCGCGAAACCGCGATAAATGGAGACGACGAGGCTGCACGCTCGAGCTCAATTACGCGCGTAAACTAGTGCGCAAAAAAGCTCTGGCGGAGGTGCGAAAATGCTCGCTGGCTTGAAAGAATCGTTTTATTTATTCTTTTTTTTTCTAGGTGTTGCGCAGCCGGGAACTAAGTACGGCGTGGCTGCAAGCGGGCATTAACTTTTTACGTTTTTTTATCGCGTTGTTGTTGTTGTTAATTCATTTTTCAAACTGTTACATAATATATGATTTCATTAGTTGGGAAGAGGCAAAAGCTTGCTCAGTCGCACTCATTGCTACAGTTTCGCGCTGTGCGTAATTAGTGGAATTGGTAGAGCGTAAAGGGTTAAGACGACGCGCGTTAACGGTGTTCACGTTTCGAAGCCCCGATATCCGGAGCGTAAAAAATTGAAGGAGTTGTGCAGCTCAAGCGTTACTCTCTTTAAAACTGTACATTAACGCGATTTATGAATCGCGGCTTCCAGACTTCCAGATTATTCATCAGTTAATCGTCTCCCTGGTAGAAATTCTCCGATTTAAACTGGTAGAAAAGCTAAGAACTAGGTAGTTAAAATGTAAAAAACTATTCAC